>APFE030067820.1:0-30035 GCA_000404065.3 Pinus taeda | reverse complement strand
AATGGCACTTTGATTATCACACCAAAGTGTGGTTGGATGCTGCTGCTCAAAGCCAAATTCTGATAGGATCTGACGAAGCCACAAGGCTTCCTTACTAGCTTCCGCGGCACCACGATACTCTGCTTCTGCTGACGAAAGAGAAATGGCAGCCTGTTTCTTACAAGCCCATGTAATAGGTCCTGAACCAAGAGTGAAGACATAACCGGCAGTAGACTTGCGATCATCAGGGTCACCAGCCCAATCAGAATCAGTGAAACCAACTAATAGAGGAGCTGCTTTGGCACTGTAATGAATCCCAAACTGTACTGTACCTCGAACATAACGAAGTATTCTTTTAGCTGCTTTCCAATGACTTTCACGGGGGTTTTGCATAAAACGAGCAACAGGGCCAACAGCAAAGGAAAGGTCAGGACGAGTATGGGTTAAATACAAGAGTTTTCCTACAAGTTGACGGTATAAGGTAGCATCAACTTCAGGAGAAGTACAAGAGACTGAAAGTTTGACTCAGAACTGAAAGGGAGAAGGAGCTGGCTTACAATCTTCCATGTGAAAATGACGAAGAATATCACAAGCATACTTGGACTGGGAAAGGGAAATACCCTCCTTGGATTGCAAGACTTAAAGACCGAGAAAATAGTGTAAGTGTCCTAAGTCTGTCATTTCAAATTTCTTTTTAAGGTTGGACTTCACATGGTTTATAAGGTTGGGATCACTACCAGTAAGAATAAGATCATCAACATAAAGAACAAGGATGATAAGAGAGTTGCCCACTTTCTTGGTGTACACAGTATTGTCAGAATAACAACTAGAAAAGCCAGATTCTAAAAGAAAGCTATCCATTTTGGCATACCAAGCCCGAGGAGCTTGCTTGAGACCATAAAGAGATTTCTTAAGTCGACATACAAGGCTGGAGTCTGTTTGGATGAGCCAATGGGTTGTTCCATATAGATTTCTTCATGCAAGTCCCCATGCAAGAAGGCAGATTTAACATCCATCTGATGGACTTCCCATTTTAAAGAGGCAGCAAGGGAAAGAACAAGGCGGATAAAGTTCATTTTGGCAACAGGGGAGAAGGTTTCAGTGTAGTCAATGCCTTCAACCTATGAAAAACCCTTAGCAACAAGACGAGCTTTATGTTTATCAACTTTCCCATCTGGTCCATACTTGGTTCTGTAAACCCATTTACATCTAACAAGTTTGCGTCCCTTTGGTAGAGCAACAAGATCCCATGTATCATTTGCCAACAATGAATGATATTCTTCATTCATAGCTGCTTCCCAATGTGGATGGCCTGAAGCTTCTGCAAAAGTGTAAGGATCATGATTTACTGGAGCTTGAGCCAGTAAAGAAGAGGCTCTTTCAAACTGAGAACGTGTACGTCGCTGATCTGTAGGATCACAGGCAAGATCACCTGCTGCATCCCGAGTAGCACGGACCCATCTTGGAAGTTGAGGATCCTGAGAAGGTGGGGGAGGATTGTCATCCTCACTTTCATCATCTGAAGAAGAAATGTTTTCAAAAGTAGAAGAGATAGGAGGAGGTGGCACATCCGCCGGACTAGGCTCGCAGGCCGATTTATTTTCATCAAATTTTACATCTCTTCTAATGATAACATTTTTGGATTTAAATGGAATAAGTCTATAACCTTTTACATCTTCAGAATATCCAACAAAAGTACATTTCTCACTCTTAGATTCTAAAGCTTTATGCTTTTCATCTGGAATATGGGCCCATGCTTCACTTCCAAAAACACGAAAGTGACTTACATCTGGTTTAATGGAACTCCAAGCTTCTTCTGGAGTGATATTCTTTAGAACCTTAGTATGAGTGCGATTTATTATATAATTTGCACAATTAATTGCTTCGGCCCAAAAACTAAGACTGAGTCCTTTAGATTGCAGCATAAAATTAGCCATTTCCTTTAAGGTGCGATTTTTCCTTTCAGCTACACCATTTTGTTGTGGAGTGTATGGAACAGTATGTTGCATTTGAATTCCATTTTCGGTGCAAAAGTTGATGAATGTGTTTTTAACATATTCTCCACCATTATCAGTTCTTAGCTTAAGAATTTGATGTCCAGATTGTTTTTCAACAAAGGCTTTGAAGGCCAAAAAGGTGTTAAATACTTCGCTCTTGAATTTTAAGAAGTATACCCAAGTGCGTCTAGAGAAATCATCAATGAAAGTTAAGAAATACTTGCAGCCAGAGAATGAAGCAACAGGAAGTGGTCCACACAAATCACTGTGAACAAGCTGTAAAGGGGCCGAGGCGTGCCAAGAGGCACGTTTGTCAAAACTGTCCCGATGATGTTTTCCGAGTACACATCCGGAACAAACACCATCTCTGCAAGATACCATGGGAAGACCTGTCACCATATTTTCTTTACATATGTTCTGAAGAGAGCGATAGTTTAAGTGACCAAATCGCTCATGCCAAAGTTTGCTCACTTCATCATTAAGAGCAACAAATACTGAGGGAAGATTTGATGACCCAAAGTTGTGAAACTTATACAACCTTGTGGAATCATCAGCAATACCAGTAGCTAGAATCTGTTTAGGATCTCTTAGATCCTTGATTACAACATCATGAGGTGAAAATTCAACAATTTTACCTTCACCTGAATGAGTTATCTGATATACAGATAGAAGGTTGCTGGATAAGGTTGGAACACATAATACATCATTAAACTGACCATTGTCTAGATGAACAGTTCCAGTCCCTAGAACATTAAGAGATCTATCATCACCAACATATATATTTTTGGTGTTACAATCATGTAAAGAAGAAAACATGGCTTTATTTTTGGCCATGTGATAAGAGGCTCCAGAATCAATGAGCCACTCATGAGAATGAGAAGAAGAAGATACATTTAAAGCATAACCAGACTAAGATGATTGACAACGACATGCAGAAAGTGCCATTCCTGAAGATGAAGTTGAAGTTGAAGTAGAAGAATGCTCCACATGGATGTTATGTTTCTTCATTGCGGCTTCCAAGGCTTCCATCTTCTTAAAGCATTTAGATTCTAAGTGGCCATCTCGATTACAAAAGTTACAATGTCTATCAGTCTTCTTCCATTTGTTTTTATTGGTCTTATCATTTTGCTGAAATGATCTTTCATTTTGAGACTGAGTTTGCTTAGGACCCTTGTTTGGTTTAGGACCATTCTTTTTAGGATATGACTTCTTAGGATTCTTTAAATTTGGTTGCTGCTGGGCGGCTAACGCTTTCTTGGAAGAGTTTCCAAGATTAAGAAGACCAAGGTGTAAGAGTTTTTCTTGTTCTCTTATTAAAGAATCACAAAAAGAGTCAAAGGAAGGGGCCTTGTAGTCTTTTCCTTGACAAATGAAAGCTTCCCTTGTAGAATGGAAGGTGGAAACAAATACAGAGTAGGCTGGTCCCAACTTAGTAAGGATGGAATAAATAAGGTTACTATCTTCTTTCTTAACCTTAACACCTTCCAAGAGATATCTAAGGGTCTTGAATTTAGACAAGAAATCTTCAATGCAAGAAAAATTATTAGGATCCAATGTAAGCAACTCATTTTCAAGTTGATGGGCTGTAATTTCATTTTTAATCCTAAAAACTTTAGTGATTTGGTCCAATGCTTCGTGAGGAGATTCAAGTTCTGCAATATGGAATCTAAGATCAGGAGAAATAGACATCCCTATCAAACCACGTGCTTGATCTTGTCTATTTTCCCATTTATCAACCTTGTCTTCATATTTTGGTTTCTTCTCTTGGCATGTGGCTATTCTGTAGAGACCTTTACTTCTAAGTAAATCTTCTATGTAGGCTACCCATTGGAGGTAGTTAGTGCTGTCAAGAATGACTTGGCATGTACTTTCCATTTTTTAAAAAACCTGAAGCTGAAGATGCTAAAAGTAAGTGCTCCAATGGATAGATCTCGAAAAATTAGGCTGTTTTAAAAAAAACGGCTCTGAAAAAGACTTCCGGATGAAGAAGTTATGGCTTTTTGAAAAAAATTTGTTGAAGTTGCCGGCAAAGTGCGCGAATGTGCGGGAATGAAAAAAACGCCCCCACAAAATAGAGATTTGAACCCAAGACCTCTACTCTCTTAAAATAGCTTTGAACCAATTGATCTATACAAAAAATTTGAGAGAGGGAGAGAGAGAGAGAGAGAGAGAGAGAGAGGCTTTGGGTTGCGTGCTTGCCTTGAAAAACCTCTTTTTCCCTACAAAACGCAAAACACAAAACCCAACACGGACATGCAAAGAAAAAACCTTATGGCTCGAAGTTAGCTTTACCCAAAAAACTAAATATTTAAAAAAAATTGAACCTTGTGGCTCAAAGTTAGCTTTAGCCGAAAAACTAAATATTTTTTCTCAATGTTTCTGATTTTCCGAGATCACACTAAGGTGCAGGGAAAAGAGCATACGCATGAGAAAAAAAATCCTTCCTTTCTGTTTCTGATTTGCCCAGATCGCACAGAGTCGCAGGGCAAAGAGCATACGCAGAAATGAAAGGTATAGATCCGGTTAAAAAAAAAAACTAAATAAACCGAAACCGAAATAAGCAGAGAGAAAATAACAGTAAACTGCAAATAAAGACTGTATACCTCCAGATCTTAAAAATGACGCAGATAGGGCTACCGGAAACCTTTTCGCGTGAAACGAAAGGGGTTCCTCACTGGAACAGATGCTCCGAACACAACAGAGCAGTCCTCTCGGCCCGAAAGCAGTCAGAAACAGTAGATCTAGGAAACGACAGTCGCATGTAGTTTTACCGGCTTCAGATTTGGATCACCAACGGACGCGGCCCTCAAATAGATCTGATACCATGTAGGAATTTACAGGGTAAGTTCCTCAGACAGAACACCAAAAGGACACTACTCACAAATAGATCACAGATCAATACACCAGTATTTTGACGTGGTTAAAACCCTCAGACAGGGAAACAGTCCACGGCCTGCCCAACGTGGCTACTACAGGCAATTTATTAATAAAAGAATGAAAATTTACATAAGCTTCTCTCATGCACGGTTAACCTACAAATGACCCTCCATGCGCTTTAAATAGAATTCATGGACCAATCGGGTGTCAAGCCACGGATCAAGTGTCGGTAATACCGAGGAGAGAATGAACCGTCGGATCACTACATATCGTGACCGTCGGATTGTAAGTTACAAAATGTACAACGGTAAAGAAACACACATTACCTAACTCTATACCTAACTCTATACTAGACCAAGTTGAACTTAACTATTCCTATGTGTCGGAATATCCTAACACTATATGCTAGTAAGAAAATGATATCTACCATGACGGGTCTGTGGTCATGGGATAGAAGAGAATTCTCCAAGAAGTCTCCAACATTTCCTGTAAAAATAATCCATTCTTGACACTCCAGGCCAAAAGGTCAAAATGTCCTTGACATAAAATCAACTTTTGAAAACATAATTTTCATTTTTCAACCTATTTAAGGACTTATGGACTCACAATTTTGTCATTTGTGTTTTGATCAAGGAGCTGTGGAGAAAAAATCAAACAAGCTTCCCCCATCAAATTCAGCTGTTCAAATTGCTCCAAAACTTCCAGGTAACCATTTAATCATGCTTTTAATCGCTTTTTATAATTTTTAGATGTTTTTTTCATAATTTTGACTGCAGGAAAATATGTTAAAAATTTCAACTCTACGTACATGTGAGTTGAATATAGGTAACCCGCATATACGAGGGCCCTACATGTGACTGTGTTAGAAGGGAACCCACATGTGTGCGAGTAAAAGAATTTAAACATGAATTTAATGATTTGAAACATCTTTCTTCGGTAGGATGAGAATTACCTAGCATGAAAGGGGTTAGAGTGCCATTGATAACCAAGTGATGGAAGATCAAAACTCCTTAGATGGTTAAAGAGGTTGTGGTTTGTTAAAATTCTTTAAAATGCCAAACACAAAGGTGAATACTTGATTTATTGAGTTGTTGATTCATTACTGTAGTGTAGAGCATGGTGCATTCATGATTGGTCATATGCCCCTAAGGATCGAGATAGAAGATATTTACTTCATTACTGGTCTTTCTCGAAGGGGAGAGATGGTGCATTCTATGGGCAGGATGAGGGGTAGTCTCAGTGTAGAAGACTATGTCCACATATACTATCTTGGTCATCCTGAAAAGGTTGGAAGTCAAATTCCAATAAATCACGTAGAGCTTTTATCCTTAAAAATCCTACTATTTACCATCGCCAGAGTAAATGGTTCTGTTGACATCAGGCTTCACGTGTATCCATGAGCCTAGAAGTGGAATGTCTCACTACTATGTTTGATTGGTGCACACCTCTACTGACCAACATGAAAAACCAACTCACCTCCATATAGAAGGGTCAGACAAATAATTTCAGATATGGAACTATCTTATGCTCTTTCTTATTTGAGAAAGTACCTAGGCTTCAACCCAAGGTATTATCGACCATTAGTAGCCCGAGGGATCCACGGATGGGCAGATGGGATAACGTGATGAAATGCCTATGGGGTAATGAGGTCCCCAGGATCACATTTTAAGATGGGTCTTTCCTTTTGTGGGATCAATAGGTCATTGTAGTTGACGACTACCCTATGCCAGAATGGATTTCTTGGGAGATTCGGATCTAGTATTTCCACCAGATGCAACATGTGGTGCCATAGGTATAAATGATTTTTTAATTTTTTAATTTTTAATATTTTTTTGGATTTTGAATATAAGTAAATAAAAAATATTTTTGATGAGACAAGACACTTACAAAATATATTGATCATTTTTTAGATGTGGGACCAGTGAGAAGTAATGGATTTGCTTGACATAGGCATCGTGGAACAAATACCAAAGGGGCTGTACCTGAGGCTGAGAGGGTTATCCATGCATTTCAGAGGAACTTGGTGAGACTAATTCACCAAGTACCCTTGATAGCCATAGAGAACTTACTAGAGGAGATGCAATGTCGCATGATAGGAGTACCATGGGGCTAGGTGCGACTAGTGCGGGGTGTGGCCAATGCCATTGTTTATTTTATAGCTGCTCATCATGAGCTAGATAGATAGATGATCAAATTGTTTTATGATTAAACATGATGATGGGCATAAGCCCAAATTTTGTAGGGCATTTTGTCCCGAATTTTTGTATATTATTTTGGACACAAACACTCTATCTATATATAGACGATTTTTTGATGATCATATATACATATGATATTTCGATTATTTTTTATGTTTTTTAATTTGATGAATGATCTATATGTGAATCAAACACTTGATTAGAATTAGAATCTGCTAAGGAATTTTCTGATCGTGGAATGTGAACAAATTTGATATAACCAAATGATTGTTGCAACAATTTCACTCTAAAAAATTGGTAATACAAATAGGGATCTCGTTCCCAATAAATGTTATTCAGCTGAGATACCACCAGTTGTGAATCTAAATAAACCATTAACGAATCAATATCAACAGATATTGCTTTGAAAAGCAAATTAATAACAGTAGTATATTCAACAATATTATTCAAAGCAGGACAGATACATACTCCCCTCGAAACCATCAACTGGCTTGATGGATAATAAATCAACCATGCTGCGGAAGAAAGGTTCCAGGTATGCCTACTCGCACCATCGATGAACCCTAAATATATTGAATCATTCATAAATACTTGCCAAAGCAGATAAAAAACATCGACATCACAAAAAATGACAAATAGATATGTACATGATCCTAGAGACATAATACAGTGCCAAGATGTTCAGTTAGTGTAACAAAAGAAAATTTATTGTTTCTTGCTTTCCTTAAATAATGCATTATGAAATTGACCTTGAATTCTTTTGAATGTAGGTCAAACCGCACGGGGAATGAGTTATCCCCTAGGTTAAAGTGAAATGGCATCATTCCACCTCAAAAGATACCACCTAGGAAGATTAGAAGGCTATGAAAGTAGCTTATCCACCGAGGGCAGTGTTCCACTCGGGGGGGGGAATGTAATGAACCCCTAGTAAGCCTTAGAAATTAATTTACCAATTACTACAGATAAAAAAACGGAAACTATTATTTTAAAATTTTGGGCTGATTCGACTAAGATAATAATAGACATATGTGAATATATTTTGAACTTGTATTTCATAATATAATGTTTTAATTTTTGAACCATGATTAATAAGCAATGAAAAAGTAAGCTCACCGAGGTGTAATTGGACAGTTAGAGTGATCTAGTTACTCAACCAAACTCCTCCATGGGAAGAAATAAAACCTTCCAAGGAAAATCCAAGAGGGTATTATGAAACAGAGGCAAGAGAAGAGAAAACATCAAAAAGGGAAAATAAGCTTAGAGTTGGAAACACCAGTGAGGGTTTTGGGTCCAGAGCTTGAGATCCTAGGCTTATAGTGGTGGCTAAGTTTGGCAGTGACCAGATTGCCTAGAAAGCCTAACATTACATAACTATCCTATAACAAAATAACCTTGACGTGATGTAGGCTCAACAGAAGATGTAGTGAATCAGACTAGTCTCAAGGTCTAGAGAAGCATTTCTTGGTTCAGTGGTTCGTGGTTTACCAGGACAAGAGATACGTACTAAATTCAGTGCATGTAATAACGTTTGGGCTTACCGAGAAAACATATGTAAATTCTAAAATGTTGTACTACATACTATATAACTCATTTCATTTTTTTGTGGAAAGGAAAGAATGATTATGAACTAACTAGTTATTAAGTAGATTTTTATCTTAACTATATTGGGATGGGCTAAGGGGGTTGAATGAACCATTTATAAGACCCCAACAAACTCGAAAACTTAATGTTGATGAACCCTTGTTTGGAAAGGAAAACATAGATGATGGGTTAGTACCTAGTAACCGTTGTAGAGGAAGAGATGAGGCGAACAGTCCCACATCTTTGAAAACTCATTAATAAGAGTCCGCGGAAAGGATTTTAACTTAGAGTAACAATTATATAATATGCAGAAGGACAAATTAATGTAACCATAACAAATTAAGGTGGTAAGCACATTGTCTGTGTGTTGATATATTTATTGGTGAGTACAATAAATGCAGACAAACTTATTTTATAATTTAGTTACCAGTGAAATTTGGGCATGTTAAACAAATGGTGAGTATATGATCCACCAAGCTACCTATTGAGAGATTTAATAGGTGTATTAATTCTCCTACATCTATATGTCAATCTGGGCTCATAAGCACGAGTTGTATTGCTCTTTCTACATTTAGTTCTTGGTCAGAGCTTTAATGTTTCCTTTATGATGATCAACTAAGTAATGAAACACACAAATTCTTGTAAATGCACAACTCAAAGGAAATCAATCCATCTTGCTAACACAAGAAGAATCAATAATCAAATTCAACTTAAGGATTTTGTAATCTCTATGAACCTGACATACTCTGTACTAAAATCTAGACTTAAATGTCGATTTGATTCTTTACCATAGATTCTAATATGATAGGCTATGAAAGCAAATTCCTAGTCAAACAAACTCCACACATAACTCGATCATTCAAAACCAAAATCCTACTTTTTTACTCTTACAATTTCCACTTGAACGAATTAAAAGATCTAATCTACTTGCAATGGTAATTCAACTTTAAGCTAAGCAATCAATCTTGCACTCAATAATTTCCTTAATTCAAAACCCTAGAATGAGAAAATCTTCACATTAATTCCATTCTCTTGACAACAGGTAAAAGAAGTTTATATTGGGAGTTAATCTTAATACTCTTTCTCACACACTTAACCAAGCAACTTGATCTCTCACACTCCACTAATCTGCATACATATTACTTAATCTATATAACTGTAAGAGCAAGCCTCAAATATCAAACCTTAATTCTACTCTCAAGAATTAGAAACAAATAAAATAATTTTGAATTGCTATCAGGCACACAAAACTATACTCAATAACGTATCCTACAGTTGCATAAATCTCAAACTAAACTCAAGCAAAACTATTTAAAATTTGAGCAAACCAACACTTTGTCTTCTCAATGAAAAGCTAAATCACACAGTTGATTCCAACCTAACTTTAGAATCAAATCAAGCATGCATTTGATGGAAATTAGCTTAGGCTAGAAAATACATTTTCAATCAATAGTATTAGACTCTAGGCTATAGAACTGCACTTAGGCACTCAAAACAAGGTAAGAGAAATCGCACTGAAAACTAAATCGCTCACTTGAACTCAAAATAAATCTACGAATTTTATTAATAAACTAAGAATCTATTTGATAAACAAAACTAGATTAAACTATGATAAACTATCTTAATCAATCAATCTCGAAAGCAATATTTCTATGGACCACACACTCATGAAAATAATTTAGCATAGAAAGAACCAATTTGGACTAAAGCAAACTATGATAAGTCAATATACTATGATAAATAAAATATGGAAAGAAATACTCCTATGGCACAGACATTTATGAAAATAATTCGGAAAGAAACCAACCAATTTTATAACAGAAAGAAATAAGAAAATGAGATTTCTTCAGAATCAACTAAAATCCACACAACTAAACTCACACTAGATCAATCCTTACTACTCAATGAATTATCTCGACTTCGACATTCAAGGGTTGTTCTTCGTTTTCAATGGATGGACTAGCTAACCACAAATATTCAGTTTACAATGTGATTAAAACAAGTTTTTATATAACTACAAGAGCACAATCATGAAAATATTGTTCGTGGCTTTGGAGAACAAAGTATGACTCTATTGTAAAAGTAGGAGCACCAATCCCTAGAATGCACATGAGAATCGCACATTCAAATTGCTAAAGTAAAGGATCTGAGAATGCATATAATGGCCAGCACACTAAAATCGTTCCAAATTCAGTAGAAGTCTCCACACAACATATAAACAATTGATAAACCAAAGATAAATGAGAAGCAACTATAACTATCACACAACTATGTTCCTAAGAAATGATATACAGCTGAGCCCAGATAGTTGTGGGCCCGACCACAATTGGGGAGCTTACTTACTTACAAGAAACAAAAATGTTTAACACATCTAATTCATGAACTCACGGGGAACCATCAACAAATCGATTGGAACTCAATACATAGCCGTCATACCCATCATCCAATTAAAAATAATATGTCTGGAGATAACACTTCAAAGATACAAATCATAGGATCTCTTTTGTTGGCTAGCTTTCTAGTTATTACGGATCAACCTTTATACACATCAACTTAGTTAAGAAAAACCTGGACCATACGTAGCAAATTTAAGAGCTTCACTAAATCGATCTTCCATATTAGATTGCTGGAACAACCTATTCGATTTAGCATAACTAACCCCAATATTGGTACCAGTTAAGTTCAGTGAGGATAGTAAAAATCTTATAATGGCAAAACTTGAACTTGTTTGAACATAGCTATAGGTGGCCCGTTCATCTAGAAATATGTGGCCTATCCATCCTTTACATCGTTAAGTATAGATCCCGAAATGGTCGTTGAGTACAAAAATGGTCGAACATGGTTCACGGACCAACACATCCCTAATCTTGTCTAGCTCAGCTGCTGCAATATTCATACTCGGTCATATTGATTAGCTAGTTCATTGGTAACAACTCAAATTTGCTTAAAATTAACTAATAAACAACAAAATGACACAATGAAATGCTTTACCTCATAGTAGGATTTTGACAGTTTTAGAGAAATAAAAATGGCAGGAGAGTAGGTATAGGACTACAAAAAGGACACGAATGGAGGTGGAAAATAGTGGAAGTGGGGACAAAATGGGGCACCAACATCCTCTCGTGCCTATTTGGATGCATGTCCTCATGCATCTATTACATCTGCCAAGAAGGAAAACTATGTTAAACAAAAGGGACTGTGGTCAAAGACCAACAGTCTTAATCACTACTTCTATCCCATGTTTAATTAGTGCGGAGCACTTCTGGAACCAGAGAGATAACCCCTATGCATTCAACTTTTTAACAAGCCTATACCTTGCTTCTTTCCAACACAGTAGCTACTTTTTCTTTCTCTTCAAGTCATCATTATGAGCATATAGCCTTAGGTTAGAATCTCTCACATGATGATTTACCTCCATGACATAATGAAATAAACCCTTATACTTGTTAGCCTGTTCTCTATGCCTGGAAATCATCTTCTGTAGCTTGATGAGTTGGATCTTCAGATTTTCCTCTCCATCATAAGTGAACGCCCTAGTAGGTGTCATTGACTACTACGATGCATTGCTTTCATGTGATTTCCCACTGCATCCTATTGGCGAAGAAAGGTGCTGACTGGACTTTGTAACACTCCTGCTTACTGAAGGCTAGATGAGAGATAAGGTTTCCATGTCTCATGCAATATCCACAGGGATATTTTCTTCGGTTGTGGCCATGGGGGCTCTGTCAAGGGAGACCTCAAACTGTTGTGCATGAAAATCATGAGACAACGAAATATGGACGTGCTCTGATCTTCTACCCTCAGCCTCAGACGTTGGGCTTGAACCATACTCTAATTTTGTCGTCGGCCCTCAGCAGAGGTCTCGGATAGAGAAGTCAGTGATTTACTAATGGGAAAAAGGGGTCGCCTACATTTTGACTTTGGTGTGGCTCTCTCAGGAATTTGGGAAGGCTCCGATAGGGGCTCTAGTGATTCACCCTTTGTTATGAGGCTCAACTCAGGTTGGTCCAACTTGGCCTTATCTCTTTTCCTTTTTTGTTTTGTGCCCACCTGGGTTTCCACAAAAACTACTTCTTTGCTAACCTTCATGATTTTATCAATTGTCTAGGGGAGTTCATGAATAAGAGTTCGGGAGTGGGTAGGAGAGGTATGTGTGTATTAAGATTTAGAAATGGGAGTAGCACCATTTAGCATTAGTAATTTGTCTACTATGTGTTGTCGTCCTTTGGTTTGAGTATCTTGCCCAGCAAACTCCTCAACTAGGAAATATTCCCACGACCTTGTCCTCTTCTCGAGCTTAGTGACCAACAGGATCTTGATGAGGCTATGGTGATACAATGTGGTCTTAGGTTTCCTACCTTAATATTGCACCCCTCGAGCCATATTATGCAAACTCAATTTCAAGAGGTAGGGAATGTTTAATTGTCTATCTTTTGTAAAATGAGTCATTAACTGGATATGATAAAGGAACATGACTACATACCTCCCCTCACAAGCTATAAAGTGTTGCAGCATCGTGAGCAGTGGGTGCCATCGTTCCTCGATGCAATCTTGTAACACTCCTTTTTCCAAACTCAGAGATTTATAACCGGGCTTTAAAAACATACCATTATTTAGAATGTCGAGCTGCCCTCCTTTAAAGAACTGTTCACCCTCTGCTGGTAGCCTGATGGCCCTACTCACGGACTCTTTTGTGACACTAAAACACAGGTTTCCCACTTAGACATGCTCTCCATCAAAACTTCATGCAAATTCCAGGGTGACCTGATTGTTGTAACCTTGGAAATTTTGCAGAAAGGTCGTCCATCCTTTCTCTTCCAAAACACCACTACACTGCTGATACTCTGAGCTACACAAGAACTAGCCAAAGGTGGGTTTGTGACAATCAACTCCCATTTTTCTTGACACCCACATTCAACTGCAATTTTTCTTCTCCCAACTATTTTAATCCATTTGGTCTCTTACTGATTCTATAAATTTGGTCTTGGACACCCCTCGTATTAAAATTTGGATGAATGATTGCCCAATCATCATGATGAATTGGGAGTGTGATGTTGATCATCATCATGATTATCATCCTATCCATATATGTTGTAGAGTGCGAACATTTGATGTAGAATGCAAACATCATGGCTGAGAGTCAGCACACCCATCTCATGATTACTAGGAGGTGTCATGAAGCGATGACTAAGCGAGGATAGGGGCAGATATCGTCACACAGTGAGATAGGAATTATGAGCAGATACCATCTGTGATTGTGGGTTCTTCTCTCATTGAGTGTGCCATAATGTAGTTGATGTGGGATTGGAGATAGATAAGTTAGGGGAATATATCATGTTATGGGTAGAATTTAGAATGAAACATAGGTTTAGAGGCACATTTTCACAGCATACATTTTAACCATTCATTACTCAAATTCAAGAAAATAAAAGTGCATACCTTAACCACTTAAGATATTAGTGATTTCGTGTCTATTTCCTGATTTTGATGTAGCTTCCAAGAACTTGAATGAAAACAATGCTATCAGGAATAATGTTGAATCTGCAACTATGCTTTGTGATCCAAATTCTGGAAGCAAAATTCAAATGATAGGGTCTTTGATCTCTACAAGTTAAGTATAGATCCTGTGGCTCTGTACTTGTGCAGATCAATCAGTAAATACAATCATCCTTAACTGTTGGTAAAGATGAGTGTTGATTATGAAACATTCTTATATAAGAAAATATAATTCCTTCATTATTCCATAAAGGCTCCTTCACAATGACACAACTGTGATAATAAATTTGCAATTTGACAAAGTATGCTACAAAGACTGTTTGAACATAATTTTGAGATCCTCTTACTTGATGCCATATGCCACGCTTCTTATTGTTCTTCAGACATTTTTTTATTATCAATCCATGGATTTTTAACCAGGCCTGGAATGATGACTTCCTGGGGACTTTCTTATTTAGGGAGCTGGAAATGTCCCAAAAGAGAGCTCCAAGGGGCTTCTTTTATGTAATTATTCCCTTGGGCCCAAAAAAGAATAATTCAATGCCCAAAGGATCCCTAAACTACCACTACTTTATTGTTTTAACGAGCCTAAAGTAGTTGGTGCTCGAGGAATTCATGTTTAGAGAGTCTAAATCGCTTATAGTAGACTCCAGGGGGTTTCCTTTCTGTAATCATTTCCTTGATCCCAGAAAAGAAAATTCTATACTCAAGGAATCCCTAGACTAATACTGGTCTATATCATTTTGCAAGCCTTGATCAGTCAATGCTCGGGAGCTTCATGTTTAGAGAGTCTGAAGGCCTCCAAAGAAGACTCCACAGGTTCCTTTTCCATATTTAATCCACCAAGCCTAGATAAAGGAATAAACTTGCTTTTGGTGAATTCCTCCTTTATTCTACATGGGTTGTGGGGAGAACCACCAATAGATATGAAAAATAACAACCCACTGCTGTATATCTATATATATATATTATATATATATATAATATATATATATATATATATATATATATATATATAATATAATATATTATATATATATATATATATACACATATGTAAATATAAAGAAATTAATTAGCTGAACTAGCAAGGGCTAGTCATTTGCATGAATCAGCTCCAACCCTAGATCCTTTCGTACTACCTGCAAAAAATTATCACATGAAAGTGGTTCATGATAAACTTTAAGCCGATTGCCATTTACTACAAAATAATTCTTATCATCATCAATAGTACAAATATGAACTGAACTGTTATCAAAAACGTCATTTACTTCATATGGTCCTAACCATCTGGTAGAGAATTTACATTTAAAATGCTTAAACTTACTATCATATAACAAGGGCCAGTCACATGGGTGAAAGAATTTCTTCTTGATAAATTTGTTGTGCCATCGAGATCTTTGGTTATGCAACAACGTAGTTCTATGGTAGGTATCCTGTCGGATTTAATGGAGCTCATTCAATTTCATCAACCTCTACTCTTGAGCCTCATTTAGATTCATGCCCAACTGAGTGGCAGTTCTAAATGTTTTTACTTGGAACTCAATGGGTAAGAGAACTTGTTTACCATAGACTAACTCATAAGCTATGTGTCCGATCACATTTCTCCAAGTGATCTGATAAGCCCATAGTGCTTTTGGTATCTTATCTGCCCAATCCATATGATGTAGTTGAATGGCTTTTTTAAGGATGGATTCCAAAACTTTGTTCGTGGATTCCACTTGCCCGTTAGCCTAGGGGTGGTAAGTTGTCAATTTGCGATGCTTAATTTGATACTGCTTCGTGAGTGCCTTGACCAACTTTGATGTAAATTGTGTACCCTGGTCTATGACGATTTCATGTGGCACACTGAATCTCGTAAAGATGTCCTCAAACAAAAATCCTACTACTACATTTTCAGTGGCAGCATACAATTCTTTAGCCTCCACCCACTTGGTGACTAGTCGGTGCACAAGAAGATATATTTTTTCTTCTTCGACATTAGGGAGATGGGCCCTACGAAGTCCAATGCCCACTTCTCAAAGGGTTCAATGGAAATTTTTGGTTGAAGAGGCATTTCATAGGAGGAAATTGGTCTCCCCATCTGTTGGCAATCAGCACAACTCAAAACAAACTTCTTGGCATCTTTAAATAGTTTAGGTGAATAGTATCCAGTCCAGAGAACTTTGTATGCAGTCCTTTTATCAGCAAAATGGCCACCACAAGACTCATTGTGACTGGGTCTTAACACATCATACATTTAATCTTCCCTCACACACCTCATAATCAAGTCTGGCCTGATATAAAATACATCTCATTAATTCTAAGAGAAATTAGGATTGTGCTGCACTATATTATGCCTAGCTCAGGCTAACATGTTTTGAGGTATTTTTATCATACCAGATAATTGGCGACATCAAGGAACCAAGGAGTAATAGTGGAAATGGGAAATAATGCTTCATCTAGAAATTCATCATGCACTGGTGTTGGCATGCTTCCCTACGCAAGGTTCAAATGAGATAAGAAATCATCTGCAAAGTTATCCCTTCCAGGCCTATCAATGACATTTATATTGAATTCTTGTAGAAGCAACAACCATCTTGTTATCCTACCATTAGTAATAGGTTTATTCATTAAAATTCTACAGTAGAATGGTTGGTATGGACAAATGTCTCATAACTGGTAATATAATGCCTAAACTTTCCTATAGCATGCACAACTGCTAACAACTCTTTTTCAATAACCGTATAATTTAATTCAGCGGGAGAAAGATTTTTGATAAATGGCATAGGGAAACTTATCCTCCCTTTGTCCCAACATCACTCCTAGTGAAGTATCTAAAGCATCTGTACAAATATGAAAAGGTAAGGACCAATTTGGCCCTCTCAGTACCGGAGTTGTGGACAAATTTTCCTTTAGTACCTAAAAATCCTCTTGACAATCAACATTCCATACAAAGTCACCATCTTTAGTTAACAATTTAAATAATAGTGTTGCGATTTTAGTGAAATTTTCAATAAATCATTCATAATATCATGCTTGTCCTAAGAACTTCTTACCTCTTTTTGCGAGCTAGTAATAGGGATATGCGAGATTACCTTGATTTTTGCTGGGTCAACTTGAATCACTTCAAATGACACATGATGGCCTAGAACAATTCCCTTAGTTTCCATCATCCTACATTTATCACTACTAAGGGCTAGACTAGCTTCTTGACAATGAATCAATACCTTCTCTGGATTTGCTAAAGCCTATGAAAATTCATCTTCATAAACGGTAAAGTCATCCATATAGACTTCCACACAGTCATGGATCAGATCAGAGGAAATGGAAAGTACAACTCTCTAAAAAGTTGTGGAGGTGTTACAAAGAGCAAAGCGAAGGACTCTATATGAATAAGTACACCAAGGGAATGTAAAGGTAGTCATCTCTTGGTCTTATTCAACTATTTGTATTTAATTTATCTGTTGTACCCATCTAGAAAAGAAAAATATTTCTTACCTGAAAGCATGTCAAGGACATGATCAATGAAGGGTAGTGGAAAATAGTCACACAATGTGGCCTTGTTTAATTCTCTGTACCCAACACAGATTTGCCACTTTCCATTCTTCTTTGGAACCCCTACCAGAGGTGACACCCACTTACTATTAGAAATAGGGTAAATGAAATCTGAAGCCAAAAGTTTCTGAAGCTCATCATTGACAATGTCTTTTAATGTTGGGTTCATACGCCTTTGTGGTTGCCAAACAGGTCTCATTTCTTCATTTGTATAGATATGGTGGATGCAGTTGTCTGGATATATGCCCCTCATGTCCAAGTAATACCAGGCAAAAGCTGCATTTTTTCGCGAATCATACTCATTAATTATTTCCTTTGTTCTGTAGTTAATCCTGTACTGATATGTAATATTTCTCCTTAAAAAATTTCTATAGGTTTTGTGGTGAGATCATGGCTTTCCTCCATTACTGCAAATGAGGCAAAGATACCTAGATGGCAGGTTTCCTGAAAGTCACCACTAAACACATGCTAATAACCATTAAAAGAGATGGACAATCAATACAAGAGATATCAGATAAAAATTTCTACAAAACATGTTCTTCAGAATGCTCTTAGAGACCTCTAGACTAATCTAATGACAACAGAGCAAACATATAGTCTTTGTACACATATGGGTTTTCGAGCCATAATGTTACTTCAACAACTGTCTGAGTAGGTGGAAAAATAGAGAAAGTTTGATTGTGGGGACCATTAGAAATAATCATTTCTTTGTTTCTGCATCCTATGACAGCATCAACATTTACCAGCCATGGTCACCCCAGAACCACAAGGTGTCTGAGACTAGAAGTTTTCAGAGAAAACCTCTACAAAATCTATGGGATATTTCCAATAGGCAATGGTGACTACTATGTCCTCTAAGCTTCCAATTGGTTTGATGATGGATTTGTCTACCACCTCTAAAAGGATAGGGATGGATTTAAGTCCAGATAGCTGTAATGATGTCATGGTTACATAGGTCATTTCATTTATTGTTTCCCCTAGATCCACAAGGGTATTTGGAAGAAATACACTTCTTATCTCAATGGTGAGAATGGGATTCCGAGGGTCATTGTATTTTGTAGGCAAATCATAAATCATAGTAGACATTTGGCTTATGATTTTGACATTATAGTTCTTATGCCTCTCTCTTCCTGGTTTCTTAATGCAGAGATCATTGACATTTTTGGTGCAAATGGGAATATCTCTAATTGTTTGTAAGAGTGGAACTTTAATTTAGACATTCCTATGTTTTTTTTCGAAATAATATTCAACCGGGATCTCTTCCTTCTTTACAATCAGACTTTCTAAGTACAGTGGTTCATTTGATTCTTCTTTCTGTGATTCCTGTTGTTTTTCGTTTTGCAAATGGTTTTCCGATGATGTGGAGGGTACCTATTCTTGGATAACAACAATTATTTTCCTCTGTTAACTGTCTTTCCTTATCGTAATTAGATTTCATTCATAGGAATGGTAGTGATCATGTATGTAGGAAAAGGCTAGATATCAATGTTTTGCACAGATTGAGTTAACTTATTGTGACTTGGGTTAGGTACGGGTTGCACATGCCATAGTGTAGGTTGGGATGGGATCAACGTAGCAGGTGTCTGTAAAGATGATGAGTTAGCAGGTACAGGTAACAATTGATGCATGGGAGGTGGTGGCAGCGTAGGTTGTTGATACATGTCGGGGTTATACCCTTGCTGATAGGATTGCATGGTCAGATTATATGAGGTACTTGGCATATTTGGGTAAGGCATATAGAATTTGGTCTGGGGTTGATAGGTGTTGTTATAGGGGTTTGTCCTCCAATTCTGGGTCCAAGAAGTGTTTTGTAGTTGCACAGTAGCCCAAGGAGAGTGAGATGAAAGGAAGGTTGAAGGTTGATTCTGGCCATAACCTTGGGAATTTAGGTTTGCAAATAGATTCTGACTCTGGCCTCTCCCGATAGGTCTTTTGGTGGCTTGAGATTGGTCAATGGTTTTAGAATTCCCCTTGTAGGTGGCTTGTAAACCAGGAAGTGATGGTCACTTCTTGGTTGGGTGTTATAAAGTTCAAATTCCGTGAATCTCAATGGAATTTAAAGGACATTCGCTATATTCATGTGTGCACCTACACTTGGAACAAAAGACTGCCATGGACGCTTTTTCAGCCTCCTATTTTTGTTTGCTTTTCATACTGTCTAGTTGGTCACTAATTTTGTTGAGTATATCAGTTTTAAAGTTTTATAATAGGTTTCCCAGCTCGATCCTCGTAACATCATTAGCCACGGTTTTCTTTTGCCCATAGTCTCTAGAATTATCTTTAAGTTCGCGAAGATTTTTTCCTAATTTAGCTTGGATCCTAGAATAGGTACGACAAAGCTCGATTACTTCAGAAAATGGCTTCTTATAGATGTCCCCACCACTAAGGAGGCAATCATACCTCAACCCTTTTAGGAACACAGTTCTGATAATATTTTCATCTAAGTTTGGCCCACGAGACTTGTTAAAATTGTATAGGAATCGTTCAATATACTCCTCCAGGTTTTCGTCTTCTATTTGTTGCATCCTAAGGATATCATTGATGTCCCTACTCTTACAAAAATCTTGATACTTTTTAAGGAAGATTGATTTCATGTCATCCCATGAGTATATCGTGTGTTTCCCTAGATTCATGAACCATATAAAGGCTGCATCTTTTAATGTGGTGGGAAATAATTTAAGTTTATGTGCATCCTCATAGACTGCGACATAAAATATCAAATTCAAAAACAAATGCATCATGGTATTCAGATGATTTACCATCGAATAATAGGAGAGATGCCATCGAAATGTTTTTTGTGTTGATGTCATGAGTCACATCTAGGATAGGGAATCCAAAGGTAACTTCCTCTTCATCTTCCTAGTTGTTTCCTGCAAAGAGGTTACCATTTTGTCGAGGGCCTCCTCCCTCTTCTTGGTGTTCTTCATTGTGTCTATCCTTCCCGTCTTGGTGATCCATATTTGCAACGGGCACCCGAAGGGGTTTGTTGATTATGGTGTGAACAGGAGGTATTGGAACACGGTTGATGTTGGCTTCCTCCAAAGAGGTTACCACTGCATCGAGGTCCTCCTCCCTCTTCCTGGCATTCTTCATTGTGTCTGTCCTCCCCATCTTAGTGATCCATATCTACAACGGGAACCTAAAGCAATTTACTAATTATGGTGTGAAAAGGAGGTATTGGAACACAGTTGATGTTGGTTGATTACTTGTCCATATTATCTTGCAGTTCTACTAGTTATTATAGAGGGTTGTCAAATACAACCACTTGAAGGGTCTTTCCCCCTTGATCTAAGAATTCTTGATCTGAAACCAAGTTGGTATCAACACTTCCTCCTTTTTGTCTAAGTCCTGCATATCGATTAGCAGTGGTAAGAATGGGTGTATTAACTGATCCAAAGGTTGTAGGAAATTTAGAACTCGAAATAAATCTACCCTTACTATCTCTAGGTCTACATGTACTCCTATGCATAAAGATAAAGGAAATAGAAACTCAAGAACAAGTAGATCGATTAGACTTTGGAGCAACCCCACAAAAGTGGATGTGTGGCTCTTCATTCACATCTTACCGTACACTCTCCACACTTCGACAGTCCTAGAAGATCCTGAAACTCAAATAATAATAGTTATATGTATAAGAAATCACAACTTCCCCAAAAACGATGCCAAAATACTGAGAGATTTAATAGCTATATTAATTCTCCTCCATCTGTATGTCAATCTAGGCTTGTAAACCCGTGTTTTATTACGCTTTCTACATTCAATTCTTGGTCATAACTTTATTTTTTCCTTTATGATGATCAACTAAGTAATGAAACACAAAAATGCTTGTAAACACATAACTCAAAGGAAATCAATCCATCTTGCTAACACAGGCAAAATCAATAATCAAATTCAACTTAAAGATTCTGAAATCTCTATGAACTTGACCTACTCTGTAATGAAATCTAGACTTAAATGTCAACTTAATTCTTTACCACATATTCCAATCTGAAAGGCTATAAAAGTGAATTCCTAGTCAAACAGACTCTACACATAACTCGATCATTCAAAACCCAAATCCTACTTTCTGACTCTTATAATTTCCACTTGAACGAATTAAAAGATCTAATCTGCTTGTGATGGTAATTCAACTTTAAACTAAGAAATCAATCTTGCACTCAATAACTGTCCTTAATTCAAAACCCTAGAATGAGAAAATCTTCACATTAATTCCATTGTCTAGACAACAGGTAAAAGACCTTTATGTTCAGAGTTAATCTGGATACTCTGTCTCACACACTTAACCAAGAAACTTAATCTCTCACACTCCACTAATCTGGATACACATTACTTAATCTATCATAACCTTAAGAATAAGCCTCAAATATCAAACCTTAATTCTACTCTCAAGAATGACAAACAAAAAAAAAAACTATCAATTGCTATCAAGCACACAAAACTGTACTCAAGAAGCTATCCTACAATGGCATAAATCTCAAACTAAACTCAAGCGAACCTATTTAAAATTTCGGCAAACCAGCACTCTGCCTTCTCAATGAAGAGGTAAATGACACAACTGATTGCAACCTAATCTCGAACTCAAATCAAGCATGCATTTGATGGATATTACCTCATGTTGGAAACTACATTTTTGATCAACAATTTAGAGTCTAGCCTATAGTACTGCACTCAGGCACTCAAAAAAAGCAAGAGAAATTACACTGAAAACTAAATCGCTCACTTGAACTCCAAAATCAATCTACGAATTTTATTAAGAAAGTAAGAATCTATTTGATAAATGAGACTCGATTAAACTATGATAAACTATATTAATCAATCAATCTCGAAAGAAATATTTCTATGGCACACACACTCATGAAAATAATTCAGCATAAAAAAAAAATCGATTTAAACTAAATCACAGTTATCATAAGTCAATCCATTCTGATCAATCAATCTGGAAAGAAATACTCATATGGCACACGCATTCATGAAAATAATTCGGAAAGAAACCAACCAATTTGATAATAGAAAGAAACACACAAATGTGATTTATTCAGAATCAACTGAAATCCACACAACTAAACTCACACCAGATCAATCCGTTCTACTTGTTATCACTCAGGTTATCCCTAGGCTCCTGTTTAGGGGTACGGCCGAGGTAACCACAAACCAATCTTTGGATTGCAGGTTCTAGCCCACCTGCAATCAGAGATGGCTCTCTCTTAATGATTCAACTTTATTGATGATTTTAGGCTAGCTTTTGGCTCAGGGGTTTTTGGTTTGTGTTTGGATGGAAGGTAGAAATCTCAAGCAAAGAGGCAAGGTAAGATGTGATAAGTTTCAAACCATTGGGCGTGGAGTCAGGGATTAGGGATTGCTTATTGTGTTTTCTTGGTAACAAGAGGATTAAGGAGTGGGATAGCCACACATGATACAATTATAAATCTACTAAAAGGATGGAATGAAGATCAGAGATGAAAGGGAAAGGAGGATCATTTCATCATACTGAGAAAGAGGAGAAATGAATGAATGATTATCTAGGAGCAGCTAAGAATTCCTAAACTTTCATTCATATGTGAAAGAAACAACGTAAACAAGATCATTTAAGTGTACAGGTTCATAACTATTCCTGATGAAAACATGAAAAAATGCAGAAATTGAGCTTAAGGTGTAGTTAAACAAATCCTAAGCTATTCTTCTTTTTTGTAATTTAGAAGGTGGAACGGTGGTAAAACAAAACATGAAAATTAACATAGTTGAGAAACACTTATTGAATCATGTAGAAGCACAGGAACTCTGTAATCACTCCTCGGCCAATTAAACACATCAAACAATTTTGAAATCCATGCTTTCAGCAGTCTTTGATTATAGAAAGTATGACAGTTACAGTGCGGGTCTCTGCTTGGAGAAAATGTCGAGATAAAGATTAAGCAATTTCCTCGACTCTCCCACCAACCAACCAACCCCTTACTCCATCTTTCAGGGTGGTATCTATAAGCAAAATATCATAAAGTCATTTATTACAATTGACCTAAACAGGTCTGCTGGAAAAGCTTTTCTAAAAACCAAAGTGTCACTGGAATTAAATGCAGGTAAGTCCTTTGGGCTGCGCTAGAGGCAACTGAATAAAAAAGAGTGCCATGTGACCCTTGGAGCCTCGATGCGGTACTACTGGAATGACTATGCTTCGGGATCTGTGGTTCTGTTCTGGTGCGAGTTAAATGTGCAATAACCATGATTTGACAGTTTTGAGTGGCTTTGCCTTCTTTCTTTGACTTTGCTGGAAGGTATTAAATGTTCTCCTACCTTGGGCCGTTGTTTAAGATTTTCGCTGATACTCTTTGCCGCTACATTTATGGTTTCCGCCGCTTGCTGATACTCTTTGACGTGCTTTTTCCTTGTTGATCTTATCTAATATACTTTAATCTCTGTCACTGGTCCTTTCCTATCTTTAAACCGGATTAATCTGGCAAAATTGGCCAATTTCGGGCTTTTTCGGTGCAAAACGGGCCAAGGAATCAAAAGATTCCCCGAAACGGCCTATTAACTATAGTGATGCATGATTCGCGCTAATCGCGCATCGAAAACTGCCTCTGTTTCTTCTTCCGGAGCTCCGAAGTCCGATTTTTCTTCCTACGCAAATTTTCGGCTTTCTGGCTGCTGATGTCAGCGTGACGTCAGCAGTACGGCGGATGATGTCAGTATGCTGACGTCAGCGGTGCGTCCCTGGTACAGATGTGACATGGTGGGGTGTTGATGTTTTAAGGCGATGCGATGAATTTTTCCGATGCGATCGCAATATCGCATCGGCGGGGAACGAAAAGGTGTTTTATTTGGATATGCAATGCTTGCGACGGTCGATCGCCGATATCGCGATATCGCGTCGGGTAACAACGGATGGGGCATAAATTATATGGTGAGAATATTGCGATATGGTGATGCGAGCTGGATTTCTAGGATCTGCGGGGTATTAAGCAAGTCGGTAAGGGGTTTATTGCGGTTGGAAGGAGTGAGCAGGTGCGTTAGAAAAATATTTGAGGCTTCGGAAGGGGTCCGATAACCTAAAAAGGAATTTTATACTGTGGAAGGAGTCCATTGTATTTAGAAGATGGTTTTGAAGGGGCAGCATGAGGGCTCTTGTTAAGTTTCAGATAAACTGAGCAATTCCCAGGGGTAATTATGGTTATTTTTCAACTAGAGGGAGGGATATTTACATAGGGGATAATTTACATAGTTTTAGTAGGGGGATGGGAAAAATATAGGGAGTTAAATAATAATGTTAGTAGTCAATATGGAGATGGTAAGAAAGCGCTAAGTTTGGGAGAACTTAGGCTGCAACGAGGGGATAGAACCTTATAGAGAGAGTATGGAATACCTTTGAGTAAATCAGATCTTTACCCAAGCTAATGACATGAAAATGATGGAACTTAAGAGGTATCAAGCAGATCTTGACCTCTTTTTGGGGAAATTAGTTAATGATTAGGGTGAGATGGAGAAAGGAAGTTAGTTATGCCTGTTTTGAGTTTCTCACATAGAATTGCCTGGTGATTGTGTCCTGAGTAGAGATGACACCTGAAAACCTGGAACTGATCAGCAATCAAGATTCAGCAACCTCAAACTACCTACCCAGCCTACTTACCTAACATTTTTTCTTCTTTTGGTTTGGGTGCACTTAGACTTGCAAACCCATCATTTCAATTTTTCTTTTTTTATGCTTTCCTATCTACAGACTACCCTTATTTCATCCGAGGGCCCAGATTAAGCAGTTGGGCTCCTTTGATTCTCTACCTATCTAAGAATCTGCCAAGATTAAGTTGTTTGGACAGATTTTCATTCTCTATATTCTAAAATAGGAAATTGAAACCTAGGGAGACCAAGATTAAGCTGTTTGGACCTCCCTTCAACTGAAAATTGTACAACACTAGAATAACTTCTCCAAATTTGGATAGCAGTTAGATGAACTCTGAGTAGCTTTCCTCGCCTGGAGACTATTAAGAAAATATGGAGCATTGCAGCATGCAAAGTATGACATATTTGGTCTGTAAAAATGTCAATCATGAAATATGAGTAACCTGCTGCAGCAGGAGGCTAACAGTGGCTCCATTGGGGATGGCTTCTCCTTGTGAGAAGCCAAGAACAGCAGGTTAGATTGCCTTGTTTCTTCTGTTATGGTTGTGCTTTGAACTTGCTGACTGTTGGATTGATTTGAACCTTTAGATTGGGAACGGCTCTTTCCTTCGCTTGTGTTGTTGTTAAACTGTAAAGCACCGCCTGCTTTCTTCTGCGTGCTTCAGCATTATGGATTCTTACAAAAACAAAACAAAACACCGGTATATACAAATATTCTATGTACAAAATAAAACACCGCCTGCTCTTTTATTCAAAGGGATCATTGTAGTGCTTTAGCATTCGGCCATTGACAGTGCCTTCTTCAGCTGTGCTGCCATCTGGAGATTTGAAAAAATAGGTATTATTGCCTTGCACAGCGCTGATAATGTACGGACCTTTCCACAGAAAATCGAATTTTGCGTGTTTTCCCTTGTCTTCTCTTCGTGAATCCCATCGTAGAACTTTGCTGCCCATCCAGAAATCCTCTGCTTTGGCCTTCTTATCAAACATCTTCTTGAGTTTTTCTTGCAGTATTTGAGCTATGTTGAAGACTTGTTCTCTGGTTTGCTGAAGGTGAATAGTTTGATTAATTCTTCTCTGCATGTCATTCGGTTCAGCCTAAATTCCTTGCAACAATTTAACAGTAGGTATGCCCAGAGATGAAGGGAACTTGGCTTCCATGCCATATACAAGTTCATAAGGGCTCATCCCAATGGATTTCTTGGTGGAAAGTCTGTCTGCCCATAGAGCATTCGTGAGCTTCCTGTGCCAGTTCTTTTTGTTTTCTTCCAGCAGTTTCTTTATGATATTAATGAGGCTTTTGTTGGAAGACTCAGCCAAGCCATTACCTTGAGGGTAATAAGCTATGGAGTGGCCTAAGGTGATGTGGTATTTATGGCAAAATTTGATGAATTTTTTGGATTTGAAAGCACAGCGTTTCGTGATAATTTTCTCAGGGAATCCGATCTAGAAAGGATATTTTCCTTCTCAAGGAATGGATAATGGTGGAGTCATTGGCTTGCCTACATGGATTGGCTTCATCCACTTTAGTGAAATAATCGGTGGCTGTTAAATTCCACTTGTGTGTGTTGCCTGAGGAAGAGGGGATGATATTTTCTCCATATGAAGTCGAGACCCATTGTTGAAAAGGTTTCTCGGTTGAAATGGGCTTAAGGGGCAAGGGCAGTAGTTTTCTTTTCCCTTCAAAGATTTGGCATTTGTGGCATGAGACAGCAAACTTCTTTACAACTGCAAATAAAGAGGGCCAGTAATAACCAGCCCGTAAGATCTTGTCAGCCGTGGATTTCCAATATAAGTGTCCTCCACAGTCCCCTGCATGGAATTCTTTCATGATGCTGTTAATTTCATTTATAGTTAGACAATTAAGCAAAATACCTTCATGAGTTTTCCAAAATAAAGCACCATCTATGACACAAAATTTTGATGATTTCATCCTTAAAAATCTTTTCTTGGTTCTGGAAAATCCTGGGGGAGCACACAGGTTTAACAATATAAAGCAAATATCAGCGTACCATGGGGATTAAATGAAGGTTTCACTGATCTGTGGAGTCGCCAGCTCCAGTTCATCGTCCAGTTGATTAATGTCTAATGCTTGGAAGTTTGTTTCAGACATTAGTTTGGCTAACCCTTGTCCTCTTATGAGCTTGGTGGGCTTTATTTCAATGTCGTATTCAAGGATGCTAGCAATCCACTTGCCTCTTTTGCCTTCCAGCCCCTCTTGAGTTAGTATATCCTTTACAACAGCATTAGGGACATAGGCAATCACATGGGAGTATAGGATGTAAATTCTGAAATCTTTCATGCCTTTGACCAGGGCATAGGCCTACTTTTCCATAATCTGATATTTCAAGGGTGCGTCTGTCAAAGCTCGGCTGAAGAAAGCAATTGACTTTTCATTGCCCTGATCATCTTTTTGCAGAAGGACAGCAACTATAGTATGTTCAGATGCGAAGGAAAAAATGATAAAATCTCTGTCGAATTGAGGACTGGTGAGGACAGGTGTTTGAGTTAGGGCCGTTTTTATACTCTCAAAATCCTGCTTGGCTTCAAGAGACAATTTTACCTTGGCATCCTTTTTTAACATGTTGATCAATAGCCTTATTAGCTCAGCTAGATTTGGGATAAATCTCCTCAGGAAATTGATCTTTCCCAGGAATGCTTGCAGTTCTTTTATGTTTCTTGGATAAGGGATTTGAAGGATAGCTTGAATTCTTTCCGGGTCAATTCTAATCCCATCTTTTGATATTATATGCCCTAAAAGTTTGCCTTCCTCCAGGGCAAACAGGGACTTCTTAGGATTCAAGGAAATGTCGTATTTCCTACATGTCATGAAAATTTTCCTTAAGTGCTTACGGTGTTCTTGGTCGGATTTGGAGAATGGGGTCAGGTCGTCAAGATAAACTACGAAGAAATCATGTATCTCTTTGGCAAATGCAATATCCATTTCCCTTTGAAAGGTAGCACCGGCTTTTTTTAGCCCAAAAGGCATTTTAACGTACTTGAATGTTCCCCACGGTGTGGTAAAAGCTGTCTTGTCCTGGTCATCCGGGTGAACAAGTATTTGGTTAAATCCTAAAAATCCATCTAGTAAACAAATTCTATAGGAACCCACTACTCTTTGCAAGATATGATCCATTTTGGGCAACGGGTAGTTGTCTTTTAGAGAGACCTGGTTTAAATTCCTCAAGTCTACGCACAGTCTTATCTCTCTCGTTTTTTTTCTAGTGGGAACTAAATTAGACACCCATTCAGAGAATCTGATGGGTGCAATGATACCTGCTTCAAACATTCTCTTTATTTCTTTTTCAATCAAGGGGAGAAGCATGGGGTTGATTCTTCTAAGTTTCTGTTTGAACAGTTTTTGATTTGGCTTTAAGGGAATGGTGTGTTGGATTACCGAAGTGTCATAGGACTTCAAGTCCTCATAACTCCAGGAAAATACATCTTGGAATTCTTTGAACAAATCCACATATTTCGATTTTTGGTCAGGAGGCAGATTTTTGGACAATTTAATCATTCTGGGATGTTCTGTTGTTCCTATGTTGTGTTCGTCTATGGCAGGATTCAAAGGTTCCATCTTCGGCTTTTTGGGCACATCGTTGTCATCAAACATGTCTTCCAATGGAGTAAGGCCGACAGGCAGAACATTACTTTTCAGATCAATAAACTCATCCTCTATCTTGGCAGTTTTCTCTGAACAAATTTGTTTCAGTTGTCCTATGTTTGTATTGTCGAAAACAGTTGGGTTAATGATTTGTTTAGTTGTTGCAGCTGTTACAGTCAGGTGGTTTTCTTCTGCTACTTGTTGTGATTCGACCATCGCATCCATGTCAATGTTTGTGTTGGAAAATTCGTCCTCCAGAGTTAAGAAATTGTTAATCTGGGCATCATTCTGGAATGCCTGCCAATCCTTGACATTGTTGGGGACCGAAGGTCTGTGTTTTATTTCAGTGGTGAAATGGTGATTTGGTTCGAAGGGAAGCTTGCACGTGCTAGCAAAGGTTGCTAGACTATGGGCGTGAATATTGTGATCTCGTGCAATTTTGGCCAGCTTAAATTCACTGAAGGCGTTGAGTATTTCGGTGGCAGCAGCTCTGTAAGCTCTCATTCTACTATCATTAGCGACAAAGTTACCCTTTATCTATTGTATAATCAAGTCCGAATCACCTAGGATGGAGACTGTAGTAGCTCCCAGGGTTTTGAGCAACTTCAGGCCTAAGAGAAGAGCTTCATACTCCGCCATATTGTTTGTACATCTGAAATTGAGTCTATAGGCATGGCCTTGTGCGTGATTATCATGAGTATTGTAAATCCACACTCCAGCCCCTGCTCCTAACTTGTTAACTGAACCATCAAACTCCAAATACCATGTGACTTCTTGTTTGGGGTTTGTATTGAGAGTTTCAGTTGTTTGAGGACCGGGCAGACTGGTAATTTCTGTTTCGGGATTTTCTTCTTGCTGCTTGTTGGTTGCCTTGGCTGTTGAGACAATTTCATGGGTATTGGCAACCGATTCCTCATTGACATACATTCCTTGCTCCAAAGATAACGGCTTGTCATCAGTTGGAGGGCTGGTGTTATCATTAAATAAAATAAAAGAATCCATATCAGAATGGATTGAGTATATCGGAAAATTTTGGGGTTTTTCCTCACTTCTTACCACATACTTCATTAATGTTTCGTCTCTTTGGTTGCCCAAAGACAGATATAGTGGCATAAGAGAGGTCGAGTTGAAGGGATCCTTGCAATTTTTCTCCCC
>APFE030067809.1:2677-23025 GCA_000404065.3 Pinus taeda | reverse complement strand
CAAACAGATTGCTTCCAGTGCCCAATCAAGAAGCTAGACTCTCAGGGTGAGAGGAGGTCTGTTATCTTCTGGTCTTCAGTCTTCCACCAGGTCCAGAATTCCCCCTACTGATACTGTGAATTTATTGACCAGTTTGTATATCCAGTCACATGCCTCTTAAAGAGGACTCCTCCTGCCAGATTATCCAAGGATATGCAGAAAATCTTGCAGCTATCCAAGAGTTACAAAATAGGTGATTGGTACTTGTACCAAAATCACACAGTCATCAGAATCTATGGTTGTGAGCTCTGTCCCTACAGGCTCCCAAAGTATGTACCTATGAGGTTGTTTGCCCTGGAATACTATAGAAAACTTATAAATTCTAATTTGACACACTTCCACAGTGCCAAGAAGAAAGCCAACCTGAAGTTCAGAGACCACCTAGGCCCTTTTGTTATGAATAAAAAAAATGGTTGGCAAGAAGTTGATCAAATACTCGGGAAACAGCTCAAACTCAAAAGAAGCTTCTGGTGGGTCCCTTATGACCCTGAAGGTTTCATCAGTTCTAGGAGGGTCAAGTATAGGATGCTAGACTATAAGCATTGCCCATACCCACAAATACAACACTTTGCCAACCAAGATGAATGGGTACCTGAATCAATAGTAGAGTAATTGACTCAGGAAGAAAAAATGGAGCAGACTGTGAAAGATCTGGAAAAACTCTTGACTTGGATTCTTGTCAACAGGTCTTCTTCAAACAACCAGTCCAAGTAGGAGAAGGCACTTCTATTGCTCCAGCTGCACAGGACACCCAACAAGCTCCTGCAACAACAACTACAGCAAAGGGGAAAGAAAAATGGATGAACAACAACAGGCAGAGGCAAGGCAGCCCAGCACATCAAAGGATCAGCAGTCAGGGCAAGCCCCTTCAGAGCAAACTGAACAACCCCAAATCCCAGTTTTGCAGACTCCTCTCAATGATGAGAGAGGAAAAAAGAGAGACAGAGAGGAGGTCACACCTCCAACAGGGTCATCACAACAACCAGAAGCGAAGAGGCCGAGGATTGACCTTGAAACAGAAGAAGGAGATATCAGTGAGGAACGGGCAGAAAGCCACAGCAGAGAAAGGCAAACAAGCCAGCAGACTGCCACTAGCTCATTTCAGCTAGAACAGGCCCTACAACACATCACAGAGGTATCCTCCTCAAGACAACAGGGCAAGAAACCAGCTGCAATCAAAGAAGGCTTCATAGAGATCAAGGCACATAATGAATTGGTGAGAGTGTAGCTCTATGAGCAATTCTTGAAGACAACTCCAGCCAAAAAATAAAGATTGATGGCTGCCTATGATCTGAAGGAGGAAAAAATGTTCTTCACTCATTTGAAGCCTAAAGTCCCTCATCCCAAGACCCCTACAGATTACTATAGAACAAACTTGGAGGTCTTTTCCAAAGACATACACCCCATGGATCAGATTGAGCTGCACAAACAGACTGGGGAAATGGTGTGTGCAACACTTGCAGATAGGGCAATGCTGGCCCATTAGCTAAAAGAAGCCCTGAAGAATACAAACACACAGCTTGATTTGGAAAGGTTGTCTTCTTCTGTAAAGGAAAACAGAATAAAGACATTGGAAGACATAATAATTGATTTGGGACATGACCCAAAGGATCCAAAGGGTGTTAGAGCCCTCATGAAAAAGAAAGAGGATGACATTGCTGCACTAAGAAGGAAGGCAAAGTTGCCTCCTACCATTCACCCTCAAACAGCAGAACTTGCACAAGAAAAGCAAGTAGATGATGCTATGGAGCTGCTTCTAGTAATGAATCAAAGAATATTACAAATGGAAGCATAATTAGAGAAAGCACTGCAGGACAAACAAGGGGAGTCAACCTCCCAGCCCCCTCAAACATCAACAACTCTTGGACCTGCCCCTCCCACACAAGCAACAGCAGCCCCTCCTGCTATTCCAGCACCTACCACAGCTACATCAGCAACAGGAGCAAGAGCAGAAGCAACAGCAGCAACAGAATCCAACATGAGCATGGAGGACTTGATGAAAGTTGTTAAAGAGCTTGAGACTTAAGTAACTGAAATTAATGATGCCAAGGATAGACTGGCCAAGCTGGAGACCAGTTATGATAAATCAAAGATGATAGTAGCAGAGAAACAAAGAGAAATAAAGGCCTTAGAGGCCAAATTAAAAACTCTGGAAAATGAACTGCTCCTAGGTAAAACCCTAGAAGAAATAAAGAAGATAATTTGGGCCAAAGTTGGCCAATCAATACAAGACCAATGGAGGTCAATTCAGGCAATTTATGAGCAGGTTGAGCTGATAGGTATGGCTCATGTGGAAATACAAAGATCCAGGACAGCACTGGGAATAATGCCCGAGCAGGCCACCAAAATGATACATTTCCTCAATAACCGCACTAGAGAGGAACTGGCAGCCCTAGAGATAAGCAGCAGAACAGAAACAATCTTGACAGCTAAAATGGTACTGACCTTGAGGAATTTTACTCAAACTCTAGAGAGAAAATGTCACGAAATGAAAGCAGAGATTGATGAATTCAGGGCAAAAATAACAATACTACAGGACAAAGGACTGCCAAGCCTAGTGACTGGCACAGGACAGCTGTTGTCATATAATCAGTATATGACAAGGATCAACAATTATGTTGAAAATCAGATAACAGCATCTAGCAGCTCCATAGAAGAAGCAGGGCCTCCCTCTGGGCAGTCTCTGTATGACAAGTTGGAAAATTTGTTCTTTATTGAACATGAAATAAATCATCTGTTTGAGGTGCCTCCAAACTTCTACAGATATATAGAGGCAGATGAAACACTGGTGAAAATAAGGAGGCATCAACTACCTCCAGCTGATTGGTGGCAGGCAATGCTGGAAATTCTTCCCAGATAATGCCACTTATTTCCTTTTTTTGAATAAAAATCAAGTTTTCAGTCACGGTACAGGTCAGCAGACAGATCAGCACAGGTATCACAGGGAGCATCCGTACAAGTGACTCACCAAACCACCCAGAAAGCAGGCTCAATTAACGCGGAATTAAAGGCACAACCACAACCCACTTTCCAGAGCCATAAAGTCAAAAGCTGTCGAATAGAAAGATAACGGCCATCTCAGCATTAAATGCTATAGTTATGTTTTCATTTACTTTTGTAAGAGAGTTGGTGGTGCAATTTATTGCACAATAACTCTCTATTGAGATATTTTGTACCCTATTTTTGTATATATATCCCCTCAGATAAATGTATTGAGGATCGGTTGTAGTGTAATCCTTTTTGAAGAGCTCTATTGTATTTCTAAGACATTTTGATAATACAAATTGCTAGTGGAGATTTCTGGTTCCTATGCTGTCTGGAGATGGAAATGAATAGCTCTGTTTTGTTGCAGAATTCCTGTGTCATTCGCTGAAGCAATAAGTTTCTCTGAACTGTGTATGTGTTTTCTGTGTTTTCCATAATTCTTATGTTTTTTCATAATCCTAGTAAATAGAGAAAAAGAATAGCCTAGGATTTGTTTTGAATACCCTATGCTCAATCTCTATTTCTAAATATGTTTTCTTCTGGATTAGCCACGGATATAAATTCTTGATTGCTCATGTCTAAACTAATTCTGTCATCGTCAAATTTGTTTAAGAATTCTTAACTGATCTTAAGCAATAGTTTCATTTTTCTTTGTTAGCATAGTGAAAGATTCTTAACTGCCTTTCACTCACTAATTCAATAATTTCATCAAAAAATCTGGTAAATTACTTCACATATGCCTATTTGGCTCTGCAGCAACACTCTGCCTTCATAAATCTACTTTTAGCAGCACAAATACCTCAACTCCATTGCCCAATGGACCAAACTGTTCTATGATCTATATTTTCAGTTCTGTCCGGATTCACCAACCCACCAAATTCAAACAAAATAGTACACCATAACTAGCCTAAAAACATTCATCAAACAAAGCTAAATTATAAAGAGAGAGCCCTCTTTGGTTGCAGGTAGGCTAGGACCTGTAGCTAAAAGATTGGTCAGTGGTTACCTTGACCGTATTCCCTTTAGGAAGCAGGGAACAACCTGAGTGTTAACAGGTGGGGTTCTCAATGCTCCCATGAGGGTGGTGAATAATTTGTGCATTTCATGTTTCATAAAAAAAGGAGGATGTTGAGTGTATATCTTTGGTGACTTTGGCAGAATAGTTTTCCTCAGACATAACACCTAAGTGAAAAGAATCTGTTTTATACCCTAAAGCATGTCTTGAACAATTTTCACTATTCATCTCATCTTTGATAATAGTCAGCACATAATTTACAAAATAATTATTTGATAACCTATTCAAAATTTGAATGATTCCATCCCAAGTGAATTGATTTAAACTTAGTGTTAGATTAGTTGTGATCATCAGGTATATATCAATATAGTGTTTTACTAGTTTTGTACTCTTAGTTGCCTTTAGTATAGTCTCTCTGCTAGTGAATTGTGTCTCTTACTTGAAAGGTTAAAGTTCACATGTGATGTTTCTTTTTGTATTTATACATTTTCACTCATGTAGTATTATGATCTGAAACAAAATTGTTCACACTACACAATTTTCCACCATTAATAAGTTTTAATCTCTCATTTAGTTAGAAGAATTGATTTTATTTCTCATCACGGTTCTCTACTCTTGGCTTATATTATTTGGTGTTATAGCTTGAATATCTGATGATGTTATTAGCTAAATTGAAGTCATCAAATATTTTGTGAACTTGGTGGTTTTGTGTCATTTTCTAATGGTAAATATGAGTATGAAAGCTAAACAGTTGACATACTTTAATTTAGATTTGATTTTTTTTTACAATATAAGAATCAAGTTATAATTTATAAATATATATTTACTAAAAAGTAGGATTTCACACCCTGACTATCTCTTTGGACATTTATATAGTAATTGTATCTTATCTTTTCTCGAGTTGTGTTGCATGCATTTTTCCAAAGAAATATATGCAAGTCTCTTTCATGTGTCATGGCCTTAGTAATCCCTATGATGGACTTTTACTCGACCGCACTATGTTTCCCTTGGTTGTAAAGAGCTGCAACTCTCTCTTGATTCCTTCCTTCTTGCAAAAACCCTTGAACTCCTTGGAGGTATACTCTCTCACATCGTCCAATCTCAAGACTTTGATATTCATACTTGTGTGGTTTTCAATCAGAGCTCTAAACTCTTTAAACTTGCTAAACACCTCATCCTCGATCTTTAATAAGTAGACCCAAGTCTTATGAGAAGAATCATCGATAAAGGAAAGACAATACATGCTTCATTTTATTATCACTAGTAACTAATGAGTTCAGTCCAAAAAAATTATACACTAGAGCCCAAGTTTTGACCGCAATTATCCAAGGGCGGGGTAAATATGTGCATTCAAAATATATGTCTCTACGTTTCAAAACAACCTGCAGATTACTTTTCCTCTCTTATCAGGATGGTTCAACTTTGATTGGAAAAATGAATCTAGAAGGCACATCTATTAGTGAAGTATCAAGTGTTCTTGAGGGTGATCAAGATGGTATGTTAAGGTCTGTTGAGCTACATCATTGGAAGGAGTTGCTTGATGGCAATGGTTTTTTTTGTCTTCCTATTTATTTTAAAGTCAAACTCTCCACTCACTGTGTGTCTTGGTATTATGGATCTATCTGCACAACCTCTATGATTGTCTAGAAATTCATCTTCTCCATGGATTTGGCACTGCAAATTACACGTCTCTCTCTAAGGACGACAACATTGCTATTCTTTTACATGATGATGGTAGTTTGAAGATATTATCATTTAGAATTGGTAGTGTAACTCAAGGAGGATTGTATTTACTAATACATGATTGCAATATTAATTTAGAGTAGGTGAAAAAGCTAGGTCATGTTATCCTCAACAATACATCAAGTGCTAGGATCAACCCAGAATTTACACTGGATTTTTTTGGAAAGACAACCTGCATTACTACAAATATTAAGCTTGGAGGTGATGTTATTTGAAACAATGATTTATGTGTTAAGATTAATTTAGTATAAGAATAAGGCTTCTTAGAGAACCCCAACCCTAATGGATTTAAGGTTTATGCACTTTTTTTCAATCATATATATAATATATATATATATATATATATATATATATATATATAATAATTACCTCATAGTTTTCCTTCTTCTAATGTAGCTCATGTTTTTCCATTAAAGAGAACCTTCTTTAATGTTATTATAGGGTGAATGAAAGTAGTTGTGAAATTAAATACATGATCAAATTTTGGTAAAGAGTTATGGATGCCTGTGTTGATATATTTATGATTGCATATTTGCAAATAACTGCGTTTAATTCCAATCCAGACATTGTAATGGTAGGTTTCCATGTTAATGTGGGAAATACATCACAAAGTAAAAGGCAAATGGATGCTTTATGGTTTTTCTTTTCATTTGGACTTATAGAAAAATTTCCACTTGTGCCTTTGTTGAAGGCATATCTCAAGCATCAAAGGAAAGCATCAGAATAAATTGCAAAAAAGGAAGAGATCATGTTGGGTCACTGGTATGTTTATTCTTATTGGTGTGGTTCATGTTCCCTTGTCAGTATAAACTATCAAAATATTAACTTGTCATTAGACATATTTTCTAAACACATCCATGTAATATTGCAGAACTCAACAACCTCAAAAGAAATTTATTCATTGTGTTATCACTCAGGTTTTCCCTAAAGTTGTAAGAAAAGGAAAGGAGGCCGAGGTAACCACAAACCAATATTTTAGATACAGAATCTAGCCAATCTGTATCTAGAGAGGGCACTCTCTTTATGATTTAACTTTGTTTTGAAAGGTATTAGGCTAGTTATGAAGTTTAGGGGTTTTGTTTGATTTATGGATGGTGAGTCTCAATAGAACAAAGGTGAACCCATTCCATCTATTTGATCATTTATCTCTATCATTCAGATTATGAAACATGGGTGATATAAGGACTTAGAAAACTTAAAAACACAGATATAAAAGACTTATTGTTTTGATGCTCGGTTCAAGAATCCTGTGGCAAATCTATTGCTTCAATTCTTCATCTAGTGAGCACAATAACAGTTGATTCCAACAACTTTCTATTTAGAAACTCAATGTTACAGCAATTTCTAAGAATGCCTCACCAACCCCAAATACTTCGATTGGGGAGGTATTTATACAAAATATCTTACAAAATATCTCACAGAAATAATATCTAGAGATGACTCATTGTTTTTACAAAATATAGAGACAAACAATTTCGATAACAGGGAAAAGATAATTGATGCTGTGTTGGCTACTCTGTCTTTGTCAGATGTGCTGGAGGTAGGTCTTGTGAGTCAGTTTACAGCTGTCTTCCACTGATACTCTGTCTTGGCTGCTCCAGCTTGCTCGGATATTACTCAACCCTGATCTGATACACTTTAACTGATATGACCCTCTTTTAACTTTGTTTACCGCATCATGGTAAATGGCCCAAAATTTCATTATACCAAAGATAGCAAAGATAAGTTTATAAAACTGTTAACATATCTTCCCACCATTTTTGTTCTGTTAATTTATGTCTCTGAAGCTTCCTTAAAGTTTCATCAGTCTCTGTGTACCTGAAGAAATTAGGTAGGATGGTGAATAGATGTTTCACCCCATGCTCAATGTAGAATAAATTTTCTAAGTTGTCATAGAGGGTTTGGCCAGATGGAAGTGCCTTCATTCCTGAAGCACTTGTTGATGAAGTAATTTGATCAGCAGCATATTTATTCAATTTGTGTACATAATCTACACGTTTCATCAGCCGGTTATTACTTGTTAAAGGACTGGGTAGACCCTTATCCTGCAAAACTGTGAACTTTTCTATGAAAGAATTAATCTCCACCTGCATGTCCTAGGATCTCCTTTCCAAATTTTGCATCAGCGTTCTCTTGGTTAGAACTCTCTTGATTTCCAGAATGGTGCCTGTCCTATCTGTGATTTCCAATGCTTCCAGTTCTTCGCTGGTCTTGGTGTTTAAAAAATGTATTAGCCAGTTAGCTAGTTCAGGCATCTATCCCAATAAAGCTCTTGTCTTTTGAATCTCCACTTGAGCTGCTATTATCAAGTCAATCTTCTCATAAATAACTTGGATAGATCTCCACACATTGTTAAGGGATTGATTGATGTTGGCCCATAAAATTCCTTTGATTTCTGCCAGAGGTTTATCCAGAGAAAGATCCTTTTATAATGCTCTCACCTTGTTCTCTAATGCTTTAACCTCCCAGGTTTTCTCTACCACATTCATCTTGGATTTGTCATAGATTTTTTCTAATTTTTCCAATTGCTCTTTTGCCAGTTTCAATTCAGACAATTGTAGCTTTAATTCTTCCATGGCCTTTATCAGTTTTTCTGTGGTCATATTAGTATTGTTGCCTGGTGTTGTTGCTGATGTACCTATAATTATCCCTGCTATGGATGCTGGAACGTTGGGAGCCAATGCTGCTCCAGGTGTCGAGGGGGCTGTAGTTGAGACAGTAGTGGTGACATCAGGAGGCTGGGAGGTTGACTCTCCCTACTTTTCCTTTAGTGCCTTTTCCAGTGCCTGCTCTGTATCGGTTAATATTTCGTTGAGTTTCCTCAGCAGGTGCATCATCTCCTCTTCGGATTTCTGTTTTGCAACTTCCACAGTTCGTGGATGCATGGAAGGAGGCAGTTTAAGCTGCTTCCTCAGGGCAACAATGTCTTCCTCTTTTTTCTTAATTGTGCCTTTATTCCTTTAGCATCTTTGGGACCTGTCCCAATTCAATGATAATCTCCTCCAAAGATTTTATTATATTGTCCTTAGCCAGAGAAGAAGCTTTCTCCAAATGCAATTGAGCACAGGTATTGTCCAAGGAGTTTTGTAATTTATGGGCCAACATTGCTTTTTTAGCCAGTGTAGAGTAGACCATCTCTCCAGTCTATTTATGCAGCTCAATCTGGTCCATAGGATGAATATCCTTGGCCAAGACCTCCAAATTTGTCCTGATGTAATCAGCTGCTGATTATGGTTGTTGCACTTTGGGCTTAAAGTAACTCATGATCATTTTGCCCTCTTTAATGTCATAAGTTGGCATTAATCTTTGTTGATTGGTGGGGGCCATTTTAAGATACTGATTGTAAATTTGAAGCCTTAGTGGGTTGTTCCTGGCCTTTATTTCTGTAAATGTCCTTTTGATGTCTAAGGCTTGTTTGCTTTGTGGCCTGGTGGATGAAACTTCTATACTGTGTTGCCTTTCTAGCTCCTACCTATGTGAACTAGTTGATGTTTCTACCACTGGGGAAGTCTGCTGGCTAACCAATCTCTCACCTCTTGGACTGTCAGTGGTTTCTTCAATAATTTCATCTTCAGATAGAGGATTCAATTTTTACCTCTTTGCACCCAGTTTTTCTGCAGGTCCACTGATAGGTGTGCTATCTTCCCTGTCTCTCTTCTTGCTTCTTTCCTCATTTAGAGGAGTATGTAATGCAAGAACTCCTGCTACTTTAGTTTGGACTGGAGGAATTTGGCCCTGACTCTGTTCTTTTGACATTGCTGGCTGGTCTGTTATTATAGGGTGCTCTGTGGTATCTACCTCTTTGCCCTTTGAGGTCCCTGTGACTGTTGTGCTGGTTTTTTGGGTAGCCTGGTGAGAAGTTCCAGCAGAGGATGTACCAACTCTTGATTGTTGAGGCAATTTGAAAGATACCTGTCCAAAAGAGTCCAAGTCAAGGCTTTTTTCAAGATCTTTCATAGCTTTTTCCATCTTTTCTTGCTCACTAATTTCTTCTATTAATGTCCCTTCTACCCATTCTTCTTGATTTGCATACTATTCAATTTATGGGATCCTATGATGTACATACACCGATAAATTGTTCCTTACTTTTCTCTCACTTATAAAACTATTTGGGTCATATGGCACCCATCGAAAACTCTTCTTCAATCTAAGGTGTTCTTCTAATATCTTCTCAGCATCTTTCCATGCATCCCTAGAATTGATGACATAAGGGCCTAACTGGTTTTTTATTCTCAGTTGGGCCTTCTTCTTTGCATTACAAAAATGATCTAAATCTACCTTTATGATCTGTCTGAAATATTCTAATGCAAATAGTCTCATGGGCACATATTTAGGCAGCTTCAAAGGGCACAGTTCACAGCCATATATTCTTATTTCAGTGTGATTCTGGTATAGATACTAGTCACCTATTATGTATTGTTTGGAGAGCTGCAGAATCTTTTTCATGTCACCAGAGATCCTAAGAGGGGCGACTCCTATCAGCAGAGTGGAGGCTTTATGTACAAACAAGTCAATGAATTCATTATAGGTATAAGGGCACTCATAGGTATTATGGAAGACTGAGATCCAAAAGATGACAGACCTTCAATTTCCCTTTGAGTCCAACCTCCTGATGGGGAAAGAAAAGCAATCTGAATGATGATACAACAAAAGGTGGTATATGAAAGATGTGTACTTGAAAACTCCTTCTCTATCCAAATTCAAGAACTGATCATGGATTTTTTTGGCAATGAAAGTGGCATAATCATATTTGATATCAGGGGGCTATCTTGGAATAAACATTGACAGGTAGAACTAGGGTGATCTCATCAACATACTCACTGGTATTGAATCCCAATATAAGGGATATCATGCCAATAATAAGTTTGCCAATGTCAGCAAAAAAGGCCTGCAGATAGGGAGGTGGGCATGTAGGCTGATGAACTAGTAGCATGAACATATGAGAAATACGGGTTTTCTCTGAGCTCGACATTTGAGAAGCTTTTTCAAGTAGATAGCCCATGGAAAGATGAGAAAGGGGCTCAGTGGAATGGAAGTGTATCATTTCATTAATAGACTCAACAGTTATATGGAAAATCACAGTTTGGGATGGGAACATGATTGCTTTGTGGATAGGGTCATAATTGGCACAACACTAATGAATGATGTCTGGGAAAACATGAACTAAGGGAATAAAGTACATGGGAAGGTTAGATTCCCAAAACCCGAAAATACCAGAGTTGTTTTGATAGCTATCCTTGATTTAGCAGAAGGCTTGAAGATGGTTCACGTTACCAGACAAATCTTTTATTTGGAAATCTTTGTAGGCCAAGGGTAAATAATCCAAGTCTTTATGAGGTGCATTCATAGGCGTGACATTCAGGGCTGCGGGAGCTTCCATGTTTGGTTCTTGTGTTTCAAGCTGGAATTTGGGCTTCTGTGGAAATAATGGACGAAACAGCGGGATTGGGGGTCTTTTATGGCAGCTTCGAAATGATTTCAACTTAAATTCGGCTCTTTTAGGTAAAATTACCAATGGAAAAATGGAAATTATAGGGTAACTGGTGGAATGGATAAATACCTGGGTTAAGAAGACAAATTATGCAAATGCAGGTTGAAATGGCTGACAGCAGAGTGCATTGCTGTGCTTTCTCTGGCCAGGTGGTAGACTGAACGCTCATGCAATCAACTGGACGTATTTTGCATGGAACACTGTTTGCAAGGAAAAATGGCAAAAATGACATTTTTTCATGGTTTTAACAAAATTTTGGTTTGGCGGGGATTTATTTTTGGCATTTATTGCATGGCTGACATTAGAGTGATGGGACATCATGTCAGTAGCAGAGGGTGGTAAGCGGTTTTCCCCGCCCTGCTTTTGGGGTCGAGTGGTATTGGGCGGGGAGGGAGCGAGCACAACAGATGGGTGATGCATGGCAACGGTATGGGGGCAATACCACCAGTTCCCCATGCGTTAAATTTTGGCGGTTATGGTGGTCGTGAAATGATCGTTGACCATCGGATGGTCGGGCCCAGATCTGACGGTGTGCGCTCATGGCATATGGCGGGAGGTTAACATTGTGGGCTCGATATATTAAATCATGTTTTAAATGTATCGGGGGCAATTTCATTGGTCAGGGATGATTGATTATTTAATTAACCAGAGGTTAATTAATTCCATGATGTGCGCGAGGAGGGTTCTTAATGAATTTCAAATAAATCTGTTAATCCCTGTTAAAACGGTGTTTATGGTCGTATTCGACCGGGGCGGGATTACATTAAAAAAATTGGGGCTTTTATATTCATATAATATGGGAAGGCAAATTTTTATTTGGGATTTATATAATAAGGGTTAATAGTTAATATGAAATAAACTGAAAAGCGCTAAGTTAATGTTTTTCACATTAAAGCTTAGGCTAATGGGAGGAAAGGGGTTCTTATGGAAAATAGTTGCCAGTTTCCACATTAAAATATGGTTTTAATTAGGCAATGTTTATAAAATGGAATGCGTGGTTTATGAGGGATATTAAGAGCAGATCTTAATACTTTGGGGGAAAATTAGTGAAGGTCTAGGGAAGAAATATGAAGGGGAGTTAGTCAGGAAACCTTGTTTCGCTTTACGCTGCTTCCAGTATAGTGTATGCCTAGCACTTGTGATAAAGTGAAAGTCAAGACATGTTGAGACTCACAAGTATTCATTCTGCAACATCATTGTACCCACCTTGCCTACTTGGCCTAGCATTTTTTCTTCTTCCTTTGGGTGCACTTAGACTGGAAAACCCTCATCACCTTCTTTTTCCTTTCATGGTAAGCCTACCTAAGTGTGCACTTATAACCTCCAAGGGCTCAGATTTAACTATTGAGCTCCTTTGCTTCTCTACCTATCTACTTATCTACCAAGATTGAATAGTTTGGTCATATTTTATTCTCTATCTCTAAAACAGGAAATTGAAACATGAACTAGCCAAGATTAAGCTGTTTGGCCATTAATCAATGGTGGCATAAATCAACAAGCTGCACACAATCAGATTTTTGTAGAAAATAAAATAGTAGTGGCATTTTGGACTTGCACACTTTTCTGGTCTTTTTGTTTGGGGTTCATTTCTTTCACTTTTTTGACCATTTCATTCTTTTTTCCCTTTGATTTTTCTTTTAGGGCATACCCTCTTTACATTTTTTAAATTTTTTGTTTTTTGAGAATATGGAAAACCTTTGCAACCACAAAAAGGTATGAACATATTATAAAGCTCGTCAATGTCAATCATGAAATATGACACCTATTAGTATAGGAGCATAACAGTGGCTCCACTTGGGGATGGCTTTCCCTGGTGGCAAGTCTAGAACAGCAGGTCAGATGGCCTTCTTCACAACTTTGCTTGTGCTCTGAAATCTTCTTCTGCTGGTTGCTTTATTATATGTAAGACAATTACCCTTTGTGAAGCTTAGGGCCTTCTCTTCGGGCTTCAACTTCATCAAGGTAGTATCCAATCCAAACTGAAACATTACCGAGGATATAATATATACATGTTGAAACAAAAATACATTAGACAGATGGATCAAAGTAGTGTTTCAACATCCGACCATTAACTAGCCCTTCTTCTGTTTTTGTGCCATCCAGGTTCTTCAGAAAGTAAGTATTGTTGCCTTGTAAGGACTAGATAATAAAAGGTTCCTTCCATAGGAAGTCAAACGTCCCATGTTTTCCTTTGTCTTCTCTCCTAGAATCCCATTTTAAGACTTTGTCTCCAAGGTAGAAATATTTTTCCTTGGTCCTCTTATCAAATATTTTCTTGAGTTTTTCTTGTAGCACCTGGGATATTTGGTATACCTCTTCTCTAGTGTGCTGAAAATGGATGGTTTGATTTATTCTTCTTTGAATGTCATTGGGTTCCACCTGAGCTTCTTGCAGTAATTTCATTACCGGGATTCCTAGAGATGAAGGAAATATAGCTTCCATGCCATAAACTAATTCACAAGGGCTGGTCCCAATAGATCTCTTTGTAGTTAGTTTGTCTGCCCATAATGCATTTGTAAGTTTTTTGTGCTAGTTTTTCTTGTTCTCTTCCAACAATTTCTTAATAATATTGATCAGGCTTTTATTGGAAGACTCAGCTAGGCCATTACCTTGAGGGTAATAGGTTTTGGAATGGCCTAATGTGATGTGATATTTGTGACATAAACTTATCATTTTCTTGGATTTGAAAGCAGCAGCGTTTTCAGTTATGATCTTTTCAGGACAGCCAAACCGAGACAGTATGTTGGTTTCTAAGAATCCTATAATCATTGTATCATTGGCTTGTCTGGAAGGGATGGCTTCTATCCACTTGGTGAAATAATTTGTGGCAGTGAGGATCCATTTATGTTGGCTAGAAGAGGGAGGATGGATCTCCCCAATGAAGTCCAAACCCCATTGTTGGAAGGACCTTTCAATGGAAATTGATCTAAGGGGTAGAGGTAAAAGTTTCCTCTTGCCTTAAAAAATATGACATTTGTGGCAAGCAGTGACAAATTTCTTTACATCGGCGAACAAGGTGGGCCAATAAAATCTAGCCCTTAGGATTTTTTCTGGAGTTGATTTCCAGTAAATATGTCCACCACAGTCCCCTACATGAAATTCTTTGAGAACTTTGTTAGCTTCATCTTTACATAAACAATTCAATAGAATACCTTCATTATTTTTCCAAAAAAGAGCATTATCTAAGATACAAAATTTTGAAGCTTTCATATTTAAAAACCTTTTATTTATTCTGGATAACCCTGGAGGAACTTGCAGGTTTAATAATACATGAGTTATATCAGCATACCAAGGTGATTCTAAGAAGGCCTGGCTGATTTGTGGAGTCGCCATCTCCTGTACGTTATCTAGTTCATTGATATCCAAGGCTTGATAGTTGGTTTTAGTCATGAGTTTAGCCAATCCCTGTCCTTTTATAATTTTGTTAGGTTTTATTTCAATATCATACTCCAAAATATTAGCTATCCATTTACCTCATTTACCTTCAATTCCACCCTAGGTCAGGATGTCTTTGGCCACAGCACTTGGTACATAAGCTATTACATGGGAGTACAATATATAGACTCTGAATTATTTAATAGCTTTTACCAGTGTGAAACCATGTTTCTCCATGATTTGGTATTTCAGCGGTGCATCTCTGAGTGCTTTACTAAAAAAGGCTATGGGTTTTTCACATCCTTGATCATCTTTTTGTAGTAAAACAACAACAATGGTATGTTTTGATGCAAATGAAAATATTATGAAATCTCTTTCAAACTTTGGACTTGTAAGGACTGGTGTTTTGGTCAAAGCCATTTTAATTTCTTCAAATGCTTGTTTGGCTTCCCATGTCCATTTAACCTTGGAATCATTTTTTAACATATTGTTCAGCAATCTAGTTAATTCAACCAAATTAGGTATGAATCTTCTTAAAAAGTTTATCTTTCCTAGGAAATCTTGAAGTTCTTTGATATTTCTGGGGTGGGGTATTTGTAGAATGGCTTCTATTCTAGTAGGATCAATTCTGATGCCATTTTCAGATATTATATGGCCTAATAGTTTGCTTTCCTCTAGACCAAACAATGACTTCTTAGGATTTAATGAAATGCCATACTTTCTGCATTTTAAAAACACTTGTCTCAAATGATCTATATGTTGATGATCTGATTTAGAAAACACAGTAAGGTCATCCAGATATATGACCAGAAATTCATAAATTTCTTTTACAAAATCTATGTCCATTGCTCGTTGAAAGGTTGCCCTTGCATTCTTAAGTCCGAATGGCATTTTAACATATTTGAACATTCCCCATGGTGTTGTAAAAGCAGTTTTTTCCTGGTCATCAGGATGGATCAGAATCTGGTTAAAGCCTGAGAACCCATCCAAAAGTGAAATCCTGGAGGCACCTACTACCCTTTTTAAAATGTGATCCATCTTAGGTAACGAGTAATTGTCTTTTAAAGAAACCTTATTTACATTCCTTAAATCAACACATAATCTGATTTCTCCTGTTTTCTTCCTAGTAGGTACTAAATTAGACACCCACTTTGAAAATATGATAGGAGCAATTATCCTTGCTTCATACATTCGTTTGATTTCTTTTTCAATTAAAGGGAGTAGTACGGGGTTAATTCTTCTGAGCTTTTGTTTGAATGGTTTTTGATTTTCCTTGAAGGGTATTGTATGTTGAATTACAGAGGTGTCATAAGATTTCAAATCTTCATAGCTCCAGGCAAAAACATCCTGAAATTCCTTGATTAGTTCAACATATTTAAGCTTTTGATCAGGGGGAAAAGTTTTGGACAATTTTATCATTTGTGGATTTTCTTCAGTTCCTATGTTATAGTCTTCAATATCTGCTTTTGGAGGTTACATTTTGGGTTTCTTTGGGACATCATTAAAATTGAAGAAATCTTCCAAAGGAGTTAATCCTTGGGGCAAATGATTGTCTTTCAAATCAATAACTTCATATTCTCCTTCAATAACCTCATGAATGTCTATTTCTTTGAGATCTTGCATTTCTTTATTGGTGAATTTTGTTGGGTGGAGCATTTGAGTGGCACTTTCTACTGAAATGCCTATTTCTGTTCTATCTCTTTTCTCAAACTCACTAAGGGTGTCTGTGTCTATATTAGTGCTTAAAAACTCTTCTTCCAGGGTTAAGAAATTATTGATCTGAATATCATTATCAAACACTTGCCAGTTTTTTACATTGTCAGGTATGGTTGGCCTATGTCTAATCTTAGTTGTGAACTAATGATTAGGTTCAAATGGTAATTTGCAAGTGCTGGCAACGGTTTCTAAGCTGTGAGCATACAAATTATGTTTTCTTGGAATTTTGGCAAGTTGTGTCTCAAGAAATGTATTGAGGATCTCAATTGTTGTTCCTCTGTAAGATTTTAATCTAGGATCACTTGTGAGGAAGCTCCCTTTTATCTGTTGGATGACTAAATTAGAATCTCCCAAAACTGATACCCTGATTGCCCCTAAACTTTTGATCAATTTAAGTCCTAGCAGCAAGGCTTCATATTCAGCCATATTATTGGTGCATCTAAAGTTTAACCTGTAAGCATGACCTTCAGCATGATCATTTTCAAGATTGTGCACCCAAATTCCAGCTCCTGCTCCTAATTTATTAACTGAACCATCAAATTCTAAGTACCAAAGGATATCATGTTCATAGTTAGTATCAGAAGTCTCAGGAATGTGTTTTATAGGAAGATATGGTTCTTTAGTTTCATCTGGTTTTTCTTGAGTGTCTGGTATATCATTGTTCTCAGAAAATTCTTGAATTTGAACACTGGGCTTTTCATTTGAGCTTCCTTCTTGTTCAACTGCCAAAACTTTTACATCAGTTGGAGGATCAATTTCAGCATTGTAAAGAATGAAGAAGTCCATGTCAGAGTGCATGGAGTAGATAGGGAAATTTTGGGGTTTCTCCAGGCTACTAACCACATATTTCATTAAGGTTTTTCGGTACAATTTATTTGGTTGACCAAACACTGAAATAGTAGCATAGGACATGTCCAACTTTAATGATCCTTGAAGCTTTGCACCCCAAGACCTAGACAATAGCATGTCATATTTTGGTGGAATATCAGCTACCACTATGTCCATTAAAATGGTTTTGGCAGGGTATTGAACCAGTGATACAAATAGATCTTTGATCAATCCTAGACATCTGACCTGGCTTGAATCAAAAGAGAATAAGTCTTTGTATGGCCTGGTAATATCTAGGTCCATCTTCTCCATTACAGATCTAGGCATTAAATTATGAGAAGCACCAGAATTGGACATGGCATTATGAAGTATTTTATCATGTATGTTTAGACTTACATAGAAAGGAGGAACACCTCCATCTACTATTTTTCCATTTACTTCAGGTCCAAAAATTAATTCAGGCTAATCATCAAAGACATTTACTAAATCTTTGTTCACAGAAATATGGAGTGATCTACTAATTTAACCTCTATAGACATCATGTTTAGCCAATTCTAATAATGGAATTGATATCTTTAGTTTGCCTATTTCAATCTCAAGATTGAAAGGTTTTTCAGTTTGAGTTTTTGTATTTTGGATAGTGGGATTGTCTTTTTCTTCTATATTTTCTATGTTTTTCTCTTTTTCGGGAGTGGTGTTATCGGCTGAAGTTGCTTCCAAATCAATTTCTGGAGGTTCTTCCACATTTCCTTTGGGAGGAATGGAAGTGGAAGGTTGTTTGTTAGGTTGTTGATTATCTGATACATCTTCAATTATTGGATTGTCTGAGTTAGAACCAGTTCTCGGAAGGATTTGTACAGGGGGTTTTTGGTCTTAGCCTTGTTGGGTTGCTTGACATCATTTTGTTTATTGGTTTTAGGGACATCTATTCTTCTATTCCTCAGATTGTATTGTTTATGGACTTCATAAATGGTTGTGTCATATCTTTCTCTAAAATCAAATGATTCACCTGACTGAGTTTGGAATTGTTCAAGAGTGTGAGCTTCTTGGTCCTCTTGGGTCAAGAAAATTTGTGTTCATTGTTGAGGCCCATTAAGTTAATTTGAGTGTCTTATGGTTTTTCATTAGAAGTTGAGGCTTTAGCATAATTTTCCTGGTATGGAAGCCTAATGTTTTGGTCAAACCCAGCCTTTCCAATATTAGGGTTTTGATTTTTTCTGAAATTTGGATTTCTCCCAGTATTGCTTGGTTGACCATCCCAAGAGGATTTTCTCTCAATTGTTTCTACTCTATCACCAAGTCTATCCATTCCTTTAATGATAGCATCTAATTTTTTTTCAAAGGCAAAAGCTTCTTCTTTGAAAGGTACCCTCCTTTTAGCTCTAGTTCTAGCTCGTTTAGAAATCAGATTGGCCTCAACACTGACAGTTATACTCTGCATCTCTTCTAGGTCTCTAAGAGCTCTTTCCCTAAGTGGTATGCCATATGAGAATCAAATGCATCAGGGAATTTGATCAAGGCCAAGTCTGGAGGAGGTCTAAGATTTTGAGAAATAACATTGTAGACATTGTTGAATCTGGTACAGTAATCTTGGACAGTTTCTTGGGTACCTCTTTTCAAACCTTCATATTTTGATAAAATGTGGAGAAGGTCTTTTTTATTTTCCCATCTATTCAAGAAGGTTTGATAAAGAGCTGGTGGGTCATTGATACTATTTGTAGGGAGGGCTCTAAACCATGTTCTAACATCTCCAGTCAAACTTTGAACAAAAACTCTCATTCTAACATCATCAACATCAACCTCATATATTTCAAAGTAATCTGTCATTTTTTTAGTATGTTGTTGAGCGGTGTAAGTGCTTGTACCATCAAAAGGAGTGATTTTTCTTTGGTAGTCTTGGGGCATAGCCCCTAAGTTGGCAGGTAAGTTCAAAGGAGCATATCTATTCACCATGATAGCAAGGATATGTGTAACAACTGGTGTAGTAGGGACAACGATGGGAGTGTGGAAGGGGTAGCTTGAGGTTGGGAAGTCTGAGGTGCTGATGGTGAACTTGGAGAAGAAGTAGAAATCACACAAGGATTTGGTGTTTTTTCAGATGTAAGTTGAGATTGGATGGAGTTCTGCAGATGTTTGTCAAGATGGGAAGCAACAATCTCAAGCTGTAAATTTTCAATGAATATTGGATCTTGAACTGTATGGCTTAACCCAGATTCAAAAAAGGTCTCAAATGAAGAGCTTTCAAAATATTGAGTACAAGGTTCGTCCTTGAGGAGAACTGACCTCACAGGACAGGATTTCGATCTGAATAGAGGCCGAGAAATAGAAGAATTTTCTTGGTTCTCTTGTCTTCTAAGAATCCTAGGAATTAGATTAGGATTTTCAAACACAGGTGGTGGGTTTGGATCAAGATTTGATCTAGTGTAACGAATCCTTTCTGAAGCCAGACTTCTTGGTGTGTTATTGATTTTCTGTAAATAGTTTTGACACTACAACTTTAACAGTTTCTTTAAAAGACTTTGGATATGGGAATTGTGAATTTTCTTAAAGATTTATGAAAGAGGAACTGATCAAATACTCGAAACAAATTGCCCAATCTAGAAGCTAGACCATAGATAGACTGAAGTAGAATTTATTTACTTCTGCCATTGTTGGTAAGCAGATGCATAGCTAAATTAAAAACAAATACACAGTAGACTTAATCAAGCACATAAAGACACATATTTTAATGTGGTTCACCCAACCAATCTGGGCTACGTCCACACAACATAGGCATCGGCAATTTATTAATCAAAACAGGAGATTACATCATGAAATCCTCACAAAACTCTCACCCTCATAGCAAACAATCCGAATGATTGCCTGTTATATAGCAAAGAGGATCTATCTGCCTCATAAATCCTCTCAACTCAAATTTAGGATGCATTAACTCCCTCCCAACAAACTGGAGTTAATCTAGCAACAAAATTTCTATTGTTGTCACCTACAGAGATTTTTGCCTATTTTTCTCAAAACAGAAAATCTCAACAATCTCCACCTTGACAACAATTAGCCTGATGCCCTGTTATTATTATTTTATCTTTTCTGCAAGCCAAGAGAAGCCAAACACCAGCGTAGCTTCTCTAACAAAACTGGTTTTGTGAACATGTCTGCACA
>APFE030067787.1:0-14037 GCA_000404065.3 Pinus taeda | reverse complement strand
TTGAGCGGCAACTTGATCGCTTGGATAGATTCGCAAAAGCAAAATCATTTCAAGAATTTGATAATCAGATTCCACATCTTGAAGGGGGGATTCCTATAATAGATCAACATGTGGAATCTTCTTCTGAAGAACACTCTCTTCCGCATGAAACTCCAACAATGGATGATGCTTTAAGTGATGTAATTGATAGAATTAGGAGACTCAATCTTGATTCAGTCCCAACTCAATCAACGAAGCAACCTGTACCATCTCATAAAGGTCCCCCAAATTGGCTAACAAAGACAATTGAATGTGTTTATCCTGATGAAGTTGGAAAGACAGGAACAAGAAATTCAAACCGGCAAAATGGAGGTGATGTAGACAATTCTAATTCACCTGTTGATATGGATGTTTCTTATGATTGTGAATTGAACTTGTCTACAGATTTTGAACCAGCTTCCTTAAGAAGCTGCTTCTCATGATGAATGGAAAGAAGCGATGCAAAAGGAGTATGATGCCCTCATAAACAACGACAATTGGAAGCCGGTTGATCCTCCATTAGGAACCAAGCCAATTGGCTTCAAGTGGGTCTACAAGAGCAAGTATAAATTTGATGGTTCACTTGACAATCAGAAGGCTAGGGTTGTGGCAAAAGGTTTTGCACAGAAGGAAGAGCTTGACGATGAGGAGACTTTTGCCCCCACAGCAAAATGGGCTACCATCTAGACACTCTTTGCACTAGCATCTGAGAATGGTTAGAAAGTCCATCAAATGGATGTAAAAGTTGCTTTCTTGAATGGAGACCTAAAAGAGAATGTTTTTATGTCCCAGCCTGAACGATTTGCTGTGAAAGGACATGAACATAAAGTATGCAAACTTGTGATGTCCTTGTATGGCCTCAAACAAGCACCGCGAGCCTGGTATTAAAAACTAACTGAGGATCTTCTGAAACTCAATTTCAAACATTTTAATCTTGATGATGCAACTTTATTTGTCAAGAAAGTTGGCAAAATAGTTATATATCTTGTGGTATGTGTAGATGATCTTTTAGTGACAGGGAAAAATGAAAGCTACATTGCATCCAAAAAAAAAGGAATTGGGGAAATGTTTTGAAATGACTGATTTGGGCTATGTTCATTACTATCTTGGCAATGAAGTAACCCAACATCCAAAGTCCATATTTCTTTCTCAAAAGAAATACATTGCAGATTTGTTAAACGAGTTTGGCATGATAGAGTGCAATCCTCTTGCTACTCAAATGGAACAAAACTTAAAGCTCACATCTATTGAAGGAAAAGAATTTGAGGATGCAACAAAGTATAGACACCTTGTAGGAAGTCTCAACTACCTATCTACTACCAGACCAGACATTTCCTTTGCTATTGGAATCCTCTCCAGGTTTATGCCAAAGCCCTCTGGAGGACATTGGTCTGCTGCAAAAAACGTTCTAAGCTACTTGAAGGGAACGCAAGACTTTGGAATCAAGTATACACAGATGGACGAATTCAACTTGATTGGATACTCTGATTCATACTTCGATTGAGATAAAGAAACTAGAGTATCAAATTCAGGATATGTTATGAGTCTTGGATCATGAGTTGTCTCCTGGAGATCCCGCAAACAATCAATTCCAGCAGATTCCACAACAGAAGCAGAATACGCCGCAACAAGTGAAGCAACGAAAGAAATTGTGTGGCTCAGGAAAATTCTTGAAGATTTGCAGGTAAAATGAGTACAATCAACTCCACTCATGATTGAGAATACCTCTACAATAAAGTTGGCCAAGGACCCCAAGTTCCATGATCGAATGAAGCACATCAATACTAAATATCATCTGATTCGACATCATGTTGAGGCCAAAAAATTCCATCTTCGTCGTTGTTCCACAAATGAACAAATTATAGAAATCTTCACCAAAGCGCTTGGAAGAGAAAAACTTGAACGATTCAAAACGATGCTTTGACTCACCAACATCCCTTCAGATTAAGGGGGGGAATGTTGACACCTAATCCTTGTGATTGGGTAAATATAAGTAAATAAATAAATGAGAAATATGAACAGTCATCGGGAGATGAACTTAACAGTCTCTCCCTCATGTATATAATAAACCTACCTAATGGAATAAAAAACATGAATCAGTTTTTGCTTAATGGAGTTACTGCGTGGCGTCACAATTATTTATTATGGCTAATCTATTTTTCTTATTCTATTTGTTTTTATATTAATTTTCAATTTGTTTAGGATGAGTTTCCATATTCTAATTGTGTTAATTATCCTTTATTCTATATTTGATTTAGTTATTCTGTTTGATGGATTACTATTATTATTTTGTTAGTGTCATAAATGAGTTAATAATATCTTCTTATTTATGTTTTATTGTAATTGATTTTACTTTGTATTTATATTAATTCTATTAATTTTAATTATATGTCTTGCTTTTTTATTAAGGCTTACTACATATTGTCCTAGGTTGTGGAGTTTTTATGGTTAACATCTTTTCCATTGATGTTTATTTCCTATAATTTTTGTTAAATTATATTCTATTATAATCATAATGTGCTATTTAATTAAAACCTATTAGATCTTTTATGTTTGTTTTAGGTTAATTAGAGGAGGATTATACTTAGGTAACGGTAGATGTAGATAATAACATATACTTATTAAAAAGTCTATACAATACTATTAAAATATAATTTTGAAAATTTGTGTTAACTCAATTACACCAATAAATTTTAAATCCCTATATGAAAATTTTAGGTCTGTAGTCAACACTGAAGTTCTGCACCGATCAGTTTTAAAAATTAATTAGTTATCCGCAACTGAACTCTATCTAATACTCAGCTTTGATAACTTTAAAGTTAGGCGGCGTCGATAATAAAGTTTATTTCTTAATTTCAGGTAACTACAACAGCCAACTGAAGATTATTGATCGCAATTAATTCTCGTTGCTCTCAGCTCAAGAACAACGATATTTATAGTATAGTTCAGATTCGTAATTAACTGTGAAATCCATCAAATGACGTGATGCCGTTGGAATTAGAGATTGGATTTGACGAGTTGTTGTTGTAGAGACATTAATGAGAGGTTGGATTTGAAGCTCAGCGCACTCAGTCCCACGCTCGGATTCTTCATAGCAGAGCTCCATGGAACGCTTTATGGTGAAGCCACGACGAGCTTAGCTGTGAAGAATCCGAATGTGGCAGTGAGGACGCAGATCAAGCACAAACTCAGATCAAGCACAAACTGCATGGAGTAATATTTTAATTTGTAATTCACTGTGTTTGAAGCCCAACTGCATTGATTTCTTTTTTATGCAGAGACAAATAATTTTTGAAATCATTTGAGCATTTCTTCTGATTGGTAGAATCTTTACTTGATAGAACACGTGGAATCAAGCACAAGGTAGCTATGATAATCTTGTCTCATTCACGTTTTTCTTCGGATGCTGAGATGTTTTCCTCAAGAAACATCTGGGCTATTGATCAGCAACGCGATTTGGGCTACATGTTCTCGGACAACAGACGATGTGACAACAAGTCCAACATCCTTCCGATGTATCTGAATGTACTACTCCAAGTCTTTACGATGCCGAGACGGACCATCTTGAAAAGGTAACGACCGCAAAATAAATTGCACATAGGAATGTGTTTCTTTATAGAAGTAGAATTTGCTTCTCTATATAAATTGCACGCATCTTCTTTGAGACCGTAGAATTCAGCCATTAAATCTAACTGACAGTTCTTCTCTGTTGTTTAGATATTAGGGTTGACAGAAGAGATCTTGTTCTACCTGCAAATGCCCTTGAGATCGAGCGCTAGCAGACATTCTGGATTTCATTTATGTCATTCTGGATTTCCAAGGAGCTCGTTCGATGCTGATTTTGAACACCCTTTTAACGAGATTCAAGATCAGTTGAATGGAACAAAAGCATGGGGACAGCCATGCGGCGAGTGTAGCGACATGTAAGTGATCGTCTTGAAACTGCAGGGCATCTCCAAGAAATAGATGATGGGCTCGAGTTTCAAGATGCTGTTGATTTTCAAGATGATGGGCTCGAGTTTAAAGATGATCACTTAAAAGATTGCTCTGAACAGTTCGATAGTGAGCCTGAAGTAATATCATGATAATCTTGTCTGTTTATGTTCAAAGAGATGTTGACACTGACTTATGTCAATATTGATGATGGTTCGATACCTGAATGTGGCACAACGTCCTCCATTTCTATATTTAGGACGATTATTTACGATGGACTGTTGATCCCTCTGGTAATTCATTTTACTATTTGTGACGATTACGAAATTAAAAAATGTACGGATGAATTTAGATTCAGAACCACGATTTTAATTAACAGTGGGTTGCCTTTTTAATTATCTAGCAGAATTGTTCAATCGAGAAAATGTGGCCAGATATTTCTTATTATTTTTATTTTCCTGGAAGTTAACATATCATTTATTCATTTTGATGTTTATGACCATTGTAGAATAAAAAAATGAACGTATAAATTTAGATTCAGAGCCGCCTGAAAATTCCTTTTTATTAGAGCAGAATAGTTCAACCTTGAGAAATGTTTAACAAAAGCTGATGGAGTTATACTGAATAAACAAAACTTTTACTGCACAGGTTGTTAAGTGGAAGAATAGACAACAGACACATATTTTGCATAAACAGATCTTTTCAGAGAAATCTTCGACATAAAGATTATGTTAAATAATCCAGTGGACTCATGAGTACAATTTATGAGTACTCGTGACTAATGTTTGTTGTTCTAGTAGCAGGAGCGCTGTCCCAGGTTCCTCCATTCTCAACTGGATGTCTTTTTTTTGGTCATCCGGATGTTTGGTTTCCCGTATCAATCTTTTATTTTGTCATTAGAATGTTTGGTTTTCCTTATCAATTTTAGTATTTGGATATACAATACTTACTATTATTATGATATATGATCCTAGGATAACCTAATTTCCTAGATGGCAGGGCATCTTTTGTTCAGCATGTATTGCTTTTCTCCCATATTAGCGGATTAATATAAAGGCAGCTAGCTTCAAAAATAAAATAAAACGATATTCGAATCACTTGGTCACAAGCCACAATCGGTGTTGCTTGCACTTCCCCTTTTATGAGGGGAGGGTGTGGTTTGTTAACATATTTTGCCTGGTTAATATGATGAACATATTGTTACAAAGTAAGCTGATGCGGATGGGGTTTGTTAAAATATTTTTCCTTGCTAAAATGATGAACATATTGTTACAAAGTTGTTTAGTTTAATAATACCAAAGAAAAACAAGTTTGAAAACAATGATTCAAAAGGTTCCTTTACATAGTTCCCTAATTTATGGCTATGTATTTCAAAAAAAGGTGGAAGAAAGTTGAAAGAATGTTTTTGTTATTAGAAGAATCATGACGAGTGGTCCAAACTCCTTGTACTCTGATGTATGCTTCCTTTGGAGAGAGATTCAGTACACAAGGTTTGCCTTTTTTTAAGTCAAAACTGACTTAAAACAACTCCAATGATGAAGCCTGTCACCAAAACCATCTACCCTTCCAATCCTTTCTCCAAAGACTCCCCTCCTTTTTTGCCATATAGACAACTTATCTTTCTTTCTTTCTTTCTTTCTTTTGGGTACAAAATTGAATTAATAAATGAGTGTTAATTCATCTTTTTATAGATGAGGTGGTGTATAGTTTTCATATTTAGAAATAGTTACAGAGGGCATTAGTGGTCTATAATATGTTTTGCATCCAAAAATCATGAGTACAAATTATGCTTCAACTTTTGTCTATCAAAATTTGGACATATTTTTATTACCCACAGTACATTTCTCTTTGAAAGATTGCTTAGATGAGGAATTTCTTTAATTATGCACAAACATTGCTATTGTTTTATAAATCAAGATAGTGTGATAGTCAAAATATTTTCCTTACAGGCTTATGTTTATATATGGAGAATAGTTGATAATGAAATGGCTTTTAAGTATATTTGATGTTGGTTTTGATTACTACATTTGAACATGTTAATATTGTATTTGCAAGGAATCAAATTTGATAGATTATTTAACTTAAATGTATAAAATGTAGTAGTTTAGGCGTTGTTATTTATGGTTGGGAAGTTCATATTATATAGTGTCAGAGAACTTAGAAAGGATACAAAATCACTTTTTATTAAATTTTTGTTACTCATGTTAAAAGATATCATAAATATAAAAGATCATTCTAATTTAGCAATCATGTTATTTAAAAAAAAATTAAGTTCATACGAATTTTTCTTCAACTAACATATATACATATACAACTTCACCTTGAAACTATCACTTACCTTCAAAATTTCCTAAAAAATATAAATGTGTACAGAATGGTGGTTTTTTTTGCCTAGAATGGATCATTATATTTTTTCATCCACCTAAAATCTTTCATAGGAACCAAATCATAAGATAATTTCTACTGAATTTGTCTAGTTGCGGTATGAAATCATTTCGAAGTACATTGAGGTATAATATGAAATTTTTAGTGTTAGACTTTTCTCCTAAATTGAAAACCATAGAACTAGTATACGTTGTCATACCTTCCAATCACACAATAATCACCAACATTCGAGTCTGTATGCAAAAGTTATGTTACTGAGTTGATTTTTGTTTCTTTAAAACCATAATCATTTTAGCCCCTATTATCCACCCAAAATGTGATTTCGATGTTATCATGAGGAATAAGACTCTAAGAGTCCTAATATTGTAATTCTAGTAAAGAGTTGGAGTTAAGCATAACCATTAGTAGGCTCTTGGGTTGTAAATTAATTAGGCCACTACGAGGAAAAGGGGCTCCATTTTACTCTAGTGCATCTTGTTCCATAGATGAGAAGAGTAGTTGAATCTCGAGAGAGAGAGAGAGAGAAACCATAAAAGGTTTTTATGCTATGGAATCCCATGGGGCACAACTATCGCTCCTTATTACTTGCATCTATTTCCATTCATAGAGAAAGAGAGAGGAGATTAACCTCACCTTCGAAATAGGTATTCTTCTATAAGCATTTCCTAGATCATAACTTTTTTTCATTGTTGTTTATGAGTTTCACATTTTTGTTCTCTTTTTTTTTCCTATTTTATCTATTATGTCCATAAGAATAATATAATTGTTAATGAATGTAGAAATAGAAAGAGAAATTAACCCTCTTAGTGTATCTTTTAGATTTTCATATACCTTTTCATTACATGTAGTATGGTCAATTGTTCAATGGAATATACATGGTAGTTTACATATCATACAATTAACAAACAAATTTTATTTGGATATATTGTCTTAAATCCAAACCCATTCTCAATGAATCTATTAATAACCATTGAGATCTATAAAGGAATTGTGTGCATTGCTGAAAGCACAAGCCATCAATACAAATTGTAATTTGAACCTCCTCATAGAAGTCTTAACCATTAAGATTGGGATGATCTAGGAATTGGATGCTTTAAGGTATATTTTAGATCAGAGGGGAGACTAAGGGACACAGAACAACTAGGGAGGAAATCTAAGAAATAACTTGAAAAGTAGAAATGAAGTTTGAGTGCCATGAACTGTTCACATTCCTTTTTGAAGATGGAAGTGAAGTAGGAAATAAATATCACAATGATATGCCTTGATCTCCTCCCATTTTGACTATAGTGAACTACTCAGAATCCTTATCCAAGATGGAAATGAATGTTCACATCAATCCGTATCAAGGTGGGATTGGCGATTTAAAGTTAAATAACTAGTAAAAAAAATAGAGATTTATATTAGTGTTAACCATATTGAGGAAGAATGGAAGATTTAATTTGCATGTCTCAAATTAGCGGGTCATATCCTCACCTCCTAGGAAATCCACACAAAATTAATACTGGAGGTATATCATATACTAACTAAGCAAGAGGATTTCAAAAGTATCATAAAGTCACAATTATACTCTATTAACTATGTAGAAGACAAGTGGACACACAAAAAAATTTATAGTGGTGCACTAGCTAATTTACAAATATGACCATAATGTTAGGTCTCTCCCTAAAGAACTTAGACATATAGCTCAAGTATCTCAGGTGTTTACACAACCATTTGTTGAAGGAAGTGGTGTTGGTCATACCAAAAATAATGGAGAAGTCTTGCATGTTAGCATGCACTAGTTACTGATGCACTAAAATCCAATGGTTGACTATGATATTTTTAACAAAATTCTGTAAGTACTTCAATAAAACCATGGATTCCATTTTTTTGATAAAATTTCATTAAATAATCCAATGAACATGTTTTTGTCAAATATGAGACACTCCTCCTATTGGTTTTCCATGGTATTGGAATCTAGGTTAGGGTCATAGAATCACTCACACTACCAATACAATATATGAGAACAAACTACTTTTCACAATAGAATATAAAAAATTGTAAATCTACTAGTGCACAAATATAGACAATTTTTTAGATTTTTCAATAACCCAACTTCGTTATATTAACAACTTTAATACAATAATTTGGGGCTCTTGTACAATGGACAATGTCCCTTATAGATCCACTAATATAAGATACATTTATTGTCTAGCTAATGTACAACTCAATCACAACTCCCTTGATCATACGCTTAACACAACTGTTGGTTTATCTACTCCCTAGTTGCAGCTCCTGCCTCTATCAAAGGTCCTTCTCGTTTAGGTCACCGAACATGGCTCTCCATTTTCTCTTTAGTTGATCATTAGTCCTTCAACGCATCAACTTCCCACTACTACTCCTCAAATCTTTCGGGACTTCTTCCCTTTAATGCTTTCTTACACTCCTTCCAAAGAAGATAAGCTTTGGTCCATAGGGCTACCATCTATCACTACAAGATATGTTTCTCCAATAATGAACTTGGTCTTGTGAACAACTCCCTATGACCTTCTTATTTAATCATTCAAATATTAGTCATTGAGCCCCACCAATCAGCCTCTTCTAGAAGACCTCTTTGTCCTTCAAGAGACTAATCTTAAGCATTCAACCTTCACCATTTTATAATTGTCAATGTATTTCATGATACGTTAATTTACGGCTAATTTGAGCCCCTACTTATTTACCTCCAAAAAAATTAAGATGCTTAATACCAATCTATTCAAACTAGACCTATCCACCAACAAAAAATCAAAATCAAACACATAATAAACATACCTTAAGGTTGGTGTATTTATGTTGTAGGTCTACACTATGGTAAGGGCACGATTGCAACCTATGTTAACCTTTCCAATTTGCCATAAAATCCTCTCTACAGTAGTGACTTCTGTTCCATTGTAGGTTGTTCATATTCACTACTTATTAAAGGCCAATCTCACATGTTTCTAGGCCTTTCAACCCTCTCCAAAATGTTACTACATATTCGACCATATTTTCCATTACTACAAGATTTCTGGCCTCCAAAATTATAGGCAAACCTCATAAAAAAAATCATAGAACATCATCAAAATAACTCCAAAGCTCAACCTTTTTGTCCTCCTTCGATTTTCCAAATAGTCTAGAGAAAAACAACCAAAAACATGTCATTTTATCTCATTTTCTCAAGCTCCAAGGCCTGTGGTCTAGATAAGAGTTTTGCTTCTTGAGTTTATTGAACTATGATTCTTGTTTGCAATATTCACTCCCTTATATTTATACCTTTTTATGGGTGCGACGAAAAACCCTTAAGGGGGAACTTCTAACACAAGGTTGACTTGATTTTTGTGCCATTTCTTCCCACACATATAAACAAAATAGCATATCTTGCTTTTTAAATATTTCATCTTGGTATTTGAAGTTTCCCCTTGCTCCTTTAAGGGTCCTCTTCCATCTCCAAGAGTCAAATCAACAAAAATCAACATGGTTTTGTCACAACTGCTTTGGGTGTAGAACACCCACCTTGGGTTCTAAGCCCACAAACCACTTGTGTGGAGCCCGTTCCTCAAAAACCCTTAATGCTAGGGCTTGGAGTACCTCCCAAGATACAAATATCAACACCTTCCTTGTATATCCTTATCAAACCGAGTCATTATTTTGGAAACATAATATCAGATATTCGATGAATGGTCATCAAAATTACATCAAATATCTTATAAATAGTTCTATTGAATTTTTGACAAAGCACATGGAATAATACGATGTAATTTCATTGGATCTTCCACAAAAGTTTGTGGGAATTATAGTGAGATATCTAGCAAAATTTTACAATGAATATGTGATGGATATGGATTCATTGGATATCTCACAAACAGATAGCTATTGAAAGGAAGATTACCAATCTTTGAAGATTCCTTAGGACCATACCTTTTTCCTCCAATAGTACTTAAGATCATCGGTCTTGATTGATGTTTAATCAACAACCCAGATTGCTTGAAATAAAAAAGGCCTATGGTTCAACGTTTTCTATGATATAGGTTCCTAAAATATAACTTCTAAATACAAACTAGTCATCACAATTATTGATTTACATTTTGCATGAAAATGTTGAAAGTACCATAGGAATATGAAACTATTTGCATGGTCCACTTTCATATGAGTTTAATATGAAACACAAAAAAGATAATTTTTGTAATAGAAGTACATGTATTACTTTATGATTACATTAAGGGTTTAAAATATCAAATTTAGACAAATGGATAATCACCATGTAGCAAGTAAAGGAAGTGAAGTTGGAAATTGAATGTAGGGATCAACAAGTTAATAAAGTGTGTAGTTATCTCTAAAGGGATTCATAAAGGGAGACTAGATCCGACACAACAATCTTAAGGAAATAAAAAAATGTGTATGAAAGTATGGCTAAAAGGAAACCAATTTCAATAAGGTATCACCAGGAAGTAAAACATGATGACTCTTTAGTTTTAGCAACTAGCTCCACAACTCTCAGAATGCTCAAGGCACCTCAGCAATTAAAAATAATTTTCCTAACGTCAATTCTATCCATGGAAAAAAATCATATGTTATTTTATTTAAAAAAATCACTTTCTTTCGGCTTCATCCTATGATGATCATCTCCATGAAGGGTAAGTTAAGGCATACCACTGATGATGAGGGGTGATGAGGGCTTTGTGTGGGGCCAACCCTTTGAATGGATCCTTTCATTGTTGATAATAGATAGGAACTACAGGAAAATTATTGTGGAATGAATTTTTTTCTTATTGGAAAAATGCAGTTTCTATTCAATGTAAAATCCATATGAACTTAGCTAGAAGAAGCCACCTTTTAGACTTTATCTATTGATTCATAAAACTATCGAATATGTCATTAGTAGCCAATTTTAATATGGATGAAGGGAATGATGAAAAAAATAGGACATGGTGTTGGGTCCCTATAATACTAGTGATTACCCCATTACTATTGTAGTTGTACCCCTTATTAATATTGTTGTGCCGCTATTGTCCACATATTGTTATTACTGTGCCCCATACAATCCCCCTATTGTTATTTTTGTGGCTTTATATTATTATTGTTAGGTCCGCTGGGTTATATTATGACTCCTTAGAGTCCTATATATAGAAAGGAGGTTCTATCGTTTGAATCATCCAAGAATTGTTAATTTATGTAATGTAAAGGAGGTTTCTCCCTCGAAGAGGCTGAATTCTAAGGAGTTGATCTATATTTCCTATCTTTTCCTGAGCTGGTTTCATAACATTTGGTATCAGAGCTTTGGATTCTAGGGTTTCACTGCTCCAAAAAGGTCATCGTGGAATTTTCGCTATAACTTTTTTTGTGCGACGTTTCAGAAGCTAAAAAAAAACCATTGGAGAAGACATCGCACTAAATCTCAAGTACAAATATCAGAGCTTTTAGCGCTATATTTCCAGAGATATGAACTGAGGAAATTGGTCCTTTTGCAGAATCCTGAATTACATTCAAAACAGGTGACTTGGGGAAAATCATCATAACTTTCTCTCTGAGCATCAGATTAAAATTTCGTAAGAAGGTACAGAAAGAGGACAGACTATAGTTTCTTGAATATATTTTTCAGGACGAAAGGTCAAAACAGGGACACTTGGCACGTCATACAAGTTCGCTCTACTGAATTAGTCTATAATGAGGTCACTGTGGGAGATTCGACATAACTCTTCATTGGATAAATCCAATTGGGGTAAGACTGGTGGCATTGGAAATAGGACACAGAGGGCTACTCCAGGTCGCAATTTCAAAACTGGATGATCCGAAATTACAGAGATACATCATAGGAAATATCGAGCTCCTACAAAGTGAAAAAAGGTGTGTATATTTTTTTAAATGTTTGCTTAAGCTTCGTTTGAAAAATTATTTCGAAGGAATTCAAAGGGCATAGTGAAGCATTATTATTAGTAATTTATGCCCCAAAGAAAGAAAATGGAAACACCTAGTAGGCGACCTGAAAGCTCTAGCATGACTCATGAAGAAGAGGAAGAAATGCAACATGATATATCAAAATTATGAGACCATGTGCAACAACTGTCACTTGCACAAAAAGGAACAAAATCTAAGATGGATTGTTTAAAGAAAGGTGTAGAATCTAAGATGAATGATGTGGAAGATAAGATGAATGACGTGAAAGCTAAGATGGATGATTTGAAGATAGATTTGAAGACAGACATGGAAGAATTGAAGATAAATATGAATAAGTTGCTACAAGAAAGGGTCACTAAGGGTGAAAGGGTAGTAAAGGAAACTCATGATGAGAACAAAAGAAATGATAGTCATGATTCCATAGACTCTAATGTTGGGTCGAAGACCCACCATATTCCAAAAATCGATATGAGGAAGTTTGATGGCAAGGATCACGCAACATGGATATTACAGATGGAGCAATTTTTCGATCTCAATAATGTGCAAAACACACAAAAGGTACGTATGGTAACTTTATATTTGGAACCAAATCAGTTTGTATGGTATCAATGGCTTTGCTCTCATAAACAATTTATCACTTGGGCAATTTTTACGGAAGAATTGATAGCACATTATGAGGATACAAAAAGCAACAATTTTTTAGCCTATTGATAAGTCTCAAACAAAAGGGTTCAATAATGGAGCACATTGAGGAGTTCCAAAAATTGAACACAAGGGTAAAAGATATTCCAGAGGAGCATAGGATTGATGTGTTCATAGGGTCTTTAGAGGATAATATCCAACATGATGTTCGCCTTTGGGAACCTGATTCATTAGAAAAGGCATTCAGGTTAGCAAGAAAAATGGAAAGCAAAATTATGGCAACCAGGAAGCATACCACTCACATCTATAAAGACGGAAGTGGTATTGCCGCTAGTCTTCCACAACCTATAAGTTTGACACCACAACAATTGGAAGAAAAAATAGCAAAAGGGCTTTGTTACAGTTGTGATAGCAAATACACTAAAGGTCACAAGTGTGCTGAGAAGAAATTATTCTACATAGATTAGGAAGAGGAAGAAGAAAAGGAGCAAGAAAGGTCAAAAGAAGAGGATATACTCCAGGAACAAAGCCTAGTTGAAGAACAAATGAATCCAATGATATCTTGTAATGCATTGGCGGGAATTACCACTCCTAAAACCATCAAGATAGAAGGACAAATCAAGAAGAAAAAGGTAATAGTGTTGATTGATTCAGGAAGTACCCTTTTATTCATTGTAAGGTAGAAAAAGAATTGAATTGCTTCCTATATCCAGCACCAGAGTGTCAAGTGATGGTTGCAAAATGGAGGAACAATAAATTGCTCTGGAAAGTGCCATAATATCAAGCTATCCATGGGAGAATATGTATTGACTAGCCCAATGCTTTCCATTCCAATGGGAGGTGTTGATGTTGTATTAGGAGTCCAATGGCTACAATCCTTGGGTACAATAGCTTTTAATATTCAAGAACTTTTCATAAAATTTTTGATGGAAGGAAAGGAAGTTGTGTTAAGAGGCATTGCACGGAAACTAGGAAAGATAATCAACTCTAATGGTATGACAAAGCTTCAAAAAAAGGAACGAAAAAGGTGTAATTGAACAATTATGTTCGCTAGATGTTTCCACATTGGAATCATCTATTTCTCTAGATCTCCAAATAGTCTTGGACAATCATTCCAAGGTATTTAAGACTCCCAAAGGTCTCCCACCTATTCATGATCATGAT
>APFE030067765.1:4228-23293 GCA_000404065.3 Pinus taeda | reverse complement strand
TTTTTCTGAATACAGTATCTCACTAGCTCCACTCTGCAACTTTCCCACAGCCTCCTAAACCCCAACAACCTGAAGGTGAGAGCTCCTAGGCCCTACGCAATCCTGGTACCAACAACTCGATATCCTTAGCCAATTGCGTCAAGCGTGGCTTTGCGTGAGTCTCCCTTTGCCTCTCTTAGCTTTTGCATTGCATCTTCCTGGCCCACCCTTGATGATGCAAGTACTACGTCACCTTTCCCTTGTTGTTTCTCTGCTACAAACAACTTTTGTCACTTGGGACAACTGTTTTTTGCTGCTATTGCTCCGCTCGACTGATGTGCTCAGTTCTCCTGTGATCTGCAACCAAGCTTTGATAGCATGTTGAAGTTTCTAAGTCTACCAATTAGAAACCCTCCATACACTTTACTGATTTATTCCTACCTACTTGTTTCGTTACTTAACAAGTTATCTACAATGTAAATACTGAAAATAAACACTAGTGCATGCTCAACATATTACAGAGCAACAACTGAAGGAAACATAAACAAGCACACACAATGACACCGTTATTTTTGGACCAATGTCCCTAGAAAAACCCAATTTGGGAAAACCGGTGCAGCTATCTGAGGGTATTCTTATTAAGCAATTTCATAGTACATTCTGGGTGCCAAATCCGGCTTACCCAATAGAGAATTTCCTTGGCAATAGTACCTATCAGTCTGAGACAAATGTCCCGGCTGAAACCCCGGATAAACCTTCCAGCAGCTCCTCAGCTCCAATCTAGCCCAGAAACCCCAGTGTCTACCTTTCTGGACTGTGTCAACCTCTCTCTGCCCGGTGCTGGCCCTGCATCAGCCTTCTGGCCGTCTAAAGTCAGCTATGTTGGCCTCTTTGAAGCACTGTGCAACTCCTAGATGCCTCTGCGTGGCCTTGCGTGAGCCCTAGCTACTACTGCGTCGCTCTCTCTGGCTCTTGCGTTGATCTCCCAGCACTATCTTTGCCTCTCTGTCTCTTTGTACTCACTACCCCTCAGTTGCAACTCCAATCACTAATTCTATCTCTCTTAGCAAACCCCGCTATAGAGAATAGAATGAGTGATCATCTGGTGTACTCTCCAAGTGACCCTCAAGCCTCCTCTTATACTTTTCTCGTTGACATATCAATGGCCGAGATTAAGTCACTAATTGAAGGCTAAGATTAGTTCTGGCTTGATCCATTTTTTTTGGACCATTCTAACACAGTTTTATATTAATCCACATTAATATTTTAATTTCCCTAAGTTTAGACTTAGGGACTCCATTAAAAATATTAATTATTTTAATATCTCCTAAATTGTTTAGAATCTGCCCAAACCCTTTTTAGGTATTGGAGATCTCATGTGCCCCAACCTCTCCACCAAATTTCGTGGCTAGAGCACATCCAGTGCTACCACAAATCAACAACAACTGAATTTTGAATTCCCTTAGCAGGAAACTCAACTTCCCCTCAAGGACTATGCTGCCTCTGTGTCAGCAATGCTTGGGCCAGTGTCAAGCTTCCTCTTGACGTCTTTCTGTCCTCTCTCTACCTTGTACTCTTCGTTTATAAGTTTCTAGTAAATAATAATGGAACCCTAAAGATGATGGTATGCTAACTTGATTGTTGATATTCATGATCTATTTTTTGAAATCTAGTGTTTTGTAACAAAACCCTAGTAGTTGATATTATAGGGCATGATGATAAAACCCTAGAAGTATGATGCTTTCAATTATTGATATGATTTAGTTTTGATGATGAAATCTAGGGTTTATGAAGAAACCCTAACAAATGTCACTGCAAGAAGTCTAATGGATGAAACTCTTGATTGATTATAAATCCTAACTAGGTTTAGGTCTTGAATGTCTAAAATTTGATTTATTATAATGACATGCTTGACTTCATGCTCTTGTACATACATATTTGTGTTTGGTTGTACTTGTTGTTAAAGGTTTACAGGTACATAATCTTCAAAATGATGAAGATGCTTACCTCATATTTGATGATAATTTGATGATGATGTGGAGCATTATGAAAAGAGGGAACTATGAGAACCTCGTGACATTAAAGATAATCATGTTACCATGTGAAGGAATGATGAAATTTTGAAAGATCTAAATGCTCCGTTGAATTGTTGATGCAAAGCAGCAAAAGGAAGAGCCTATATGACTATAATAATAAGATAGTCGATGAACTAGTCCTTGGATAAAGGAAAGTGTATATCTCCCTGGTTGAGGAGCTTGAAGAAAAGTGAGTAACTTGATAAAGAGGCCATGAGGATGTTTGAAATCGAAGAATAGTTGAATCATTGTTAATGGCTATTTATGATCAATAAAGTTGTGAACAAAACTTGGATGTTTTGAAAGAAGTATTGAGGTTGAGTTGGGTGTTGCAGAAGAAGTCAAAGAAGATAACTTCCGACACAGATATGTTTGATGATAACCTAAGCAACATCAATATATTTGAAAATCCCAGAGGTTTGTGCTAACTTGTATATATATTTGAAAGTTTGTTGCTAATTAAGATTGTGATTATACAAGATCTTTCCATAAGAAGGTTGAACTTTTGAAGCATGCTTGGATTGGTGAATATATCTGGGAGAGATGAAGCATCTTGGGGCGACAAGATGCTTGGGAGGACATCTTCCCGACCTGTGATGATGTCTCCCGAAGTAGGGAGGGTGGCATTGGTCTTGAAGCTTTGACCTTGGATACACACCTAGATCCCTGGGTTGGTGATAGAGTTGAAGCTTGATGGTACCTAGAGTGGCCAAAGCTTGGAACACACCTTAGTCCCACCTGTTAGATACCCTGGTCAAGTATCTAATCTGTAGCACTACGTGTGCTATAAATCTTCATATAGCATATCATTTTGAGATCTTCCATGTACCTCTATATATATGGAGTGTTGAAGAATGTAACTGGTGTCGGTCTTCATAACTACATTTGAGGCATAATGTAATGTATTTGTCAAATGAACAAGGAATTTTATCATAAAAGAAATTGAATTATTAAAGCATGGGTTTCATGCTTGTGTCAATGATTAATAGGTCAAAGTCTTCATTGTAGGCTTCTAGGGTTTATGTCAAGAGTCCTTGTCTATCTCATCATGTAATAGACCCTGCTTGGGGTTTCTTTATCAAGAAAGATATTTATTTTTATGTAAAATGAGCCATTTAGGCCTCCTCCACCAAGTTGGCCTCAACATAGACAAGTCAACCTCATTGGAAGACAAAATCCACTATATAAAGGCAACAACTCGACCTCATTTGGAACACATTCATAATAAGTTCAATCTGTAGTTGTTGGAGAGGAAAAGGGAGTACAAAATTCTTGGAAGAAGGAGAAAAACCCTAGTGAAGAAGAAGAAACCCTAGCGAAGAATTTTGGATACTATTTTCTCTCTCTTTTGACTCACGTGCGAAATTATGAAGTTGTTGGAGGGATGAAGTTGCAAGGTTGCGGTAGGGCCGAAATTCTAAAGTTAGTGGCTGGAATTTTGACTTGAAGCAGTTTGACTTCTGGTGTTTGGTTAATCATCTTAGATAGTTGACTTGGTGGAGGAAGGTCTTTTGGTCAGGTCTAAGGTCTTGTTTTGTCTCAATTTGATTTGAACATTCTAGTGGGAGAGTTTGACTGGATTTTCCCCTTTTTAGGGGTTCTAGCCCTTGCTGAGTTCCTACCTCTAGTGTTATTGATCTTCATTCTTCTGTTTGATGATTTCTTGCTGAGAAGAAGATAATAGAAGAACATAAGGAAAGATAATAAGAATACAAAATATCACAAGTAGTTGTCAATATATGAAAATATTTCTGCCTTTTTGGTTTTCTAACACTACTCACTCTCTAGGATCCACTGCAAAAGACTGCTTGCAAAAAGTTTGAGTAATTCCTTTACAATTGGCCTCTAAAGTTTCCCACTCTCGTTGGTTTGCAGGCTTTGTTTCCACCATAATACAAAAGGGTTCTTGAAACTCTTCAACTTCGAAGCTCTAGCGCATTGGCATATTGTTTTATAATAAAAGTCTTGGTATATTGTTATATAATAAAAATCTTGGTATATTGTTTGACCATCATCTATATAGGAAATTCAGATCATCTGAGGTAGAGAAGAAGGATGAAATCTAAGGAAGACTAAAATCGAATCTTTGAGGCAAACGAGTTCTTAGGTAGAGGACCGAATCTTAGCAGACTCATTTCTTGGGCAGAGGACAGAATATGAGCATACCTATATCTTTGATAGAGGGCCAAATTATGGGCAGACCTATATCTGGGCAATTTGACCAAGTTTGACCATAGTAATATTGTTGGTTAGGTTGACCTTGTTCTTGGCTAGAATATTTAGATGTATCTTTGTTAAACTTAATGATTGCTCTAAGAAAAAGGTTGTTGAGTTTTCCCCCAAGTGGGTTTTCCCTGGGTAAATTCTTGTGTCTCTTGTTTGATTGTCTCTTTATAATCCTACTGGCATTTTGTTTCTATTGTTGAGATATTTTGTGTAATTACTTTATGATAAATTTAAATTCAAGAAATATTAAAGTAAGAAATCATAGGTAATTATCAGTTAGAAGATCCTATGAAAAATCAACAGCTCCCACCCTTATGATTCATCATACAAATCTTGCAAAGGGGGAAGTGATATTTGGTTTTCCTGCCTCATAATGACTCATAAGGGTAAGTGTTGTTATATTGATCTAATGGTATGTTGGTTACATTGGTTGCATGATTATACTTAACTCATGCATTGTATTCTACTAATGCATGGTATTCTACTAATGCTATGCATATTCTTAAGCATGCTAATATCATCCATCTCATGTTCTCATATGGATTAGATTACATAAATTTACTTTCTATATGAATTTATTATTTTCATATAAAACATGGGCAATACGCTATGCCCAGTGCAAATGCTCCCAAACAAGTTTGTTGCAATGTGCAAGTTATAGGTCTACATCCCAGGAGATTGCTAAAGTTATCATGAACTCCCTGTTCGAGTACATGGATCATGTGCTCTACGGTGAGCGCATGTCCCAGTTGGAGCCAAATGTTACCCACCGAAAGTGGGTGACCCAATAGAAGAAAATTTTCTTCTATCATCTCTTTGAGACGGGTAACCAGTAGCCCCTGAAAGCCAACACTAGCCAATGACAATGTGCGATTCATATCTCCACCAACTACATCAGTCATATATTCCTCACCCATTTGGCAAGAGCGCATGTTGGAAGTTGGGATTCTAATCAAAAGGTACTTTATTCATTTTGCAATCAGATGCTTATGCTTGTTTGTATTTGGGCATTTGTCATGGATTATGGGGTGACTTGGAAGAAATAGGGGTTTTGACCGTGATCTTGTTCCCTCACCATTATGTAAAACAAAAGAATATTAAAATGAAAAAGATGGTTGGGACATACACATTAGCACATGGGCAAAGGCCTAACATGAGCTTTACCTCACTCATATGGCCATCACCTGATTCTTGGGACAATGTTGGCTTACCACATCAAAAGAAAAGGAACCCTTGCATGTCCCAATCCTTGATGAGCAATGAGGTGCCTCATCATTAAGGGAGTAATAACTGCTATACATCATACAAAGCAAGTTCTAACCTTTGAGCTAAGAGCGGTAATACAAATAAAAATCAAGAAAAAGTAAAAGGCGCACAAGAGGGGTGGAAAAACAAAGGACGAGTTGTATCTCATGCATCCATGATTGCTCGCTCCTCACAAATGTACGCTCAGGATGATGATACCCATCATGTTGGTCCCTTTGACCATGGTACTTGGCCATGAAGTTTTCTCCCCTCTATTCCATCATTATTATTGAATGACACTTATCGATTGAAGGGTGGACCACAGACATATCTTCTCCCCTCAGGGACTGGAAACACCTAATAGGGTTGTCCATTAGCCAAGGAACCTAGGGAGGTAACACCATTGCGAGTTCAAAGGCCTAATTTTGGAAGGGAAGCCTTATTTGAAGTGTTAAATTAACCTTTACTTATAGGCTTGGTCACTTGGATGCAAAAGTGATTATTGTACCTAATGGTGAAGGTTGCAGCACTGGATATTGTGTGTGATTAACAGGTGGTTCCACATCATGGCCTAGGAAACTTAACAGAGGTCTGGGTCCTAGTGTTGCAAAAACCGTAACACCCCAGTTCAGGAGGTGGATTCACATCCCTAACAGATTCCATGGGCAGTGTTGGGTGGAACCATGGTTTGGACCGAAATTCACAATTCTTGGACTTTTAGAACTGTGATAGTTCCAAACCATAGTTCTGCAAGCCTGAACCACGATGGTTCTGGAAATCGCTCATATGGTTCAGTGAGGCTTTTTTCAAAATTTTCAAACCATTATGAAAGGAACCATGTTTCCCAGACACTCCCAAGGTGCTCCCTTGATGCTCCCTTGATGCTTCCTAGATTCTCCTTAATCGTAATGTTAAATTCTTAAAAGTGACATTCTACTTTCTCTTTCATTTTCATCCTTTTACATAAATTTTTAACACTACCATGAAATGAATCAATATGTTTGAGAGTGCTTCCAACCTCATCGAACTTTATATGGAGAAAATAGAATTTCATATCCCATTCAAAATTCAACAGACTTAACAATATTCATCATTTCAGGATTAATGGGATTGTGGCAGTCCATTAGATTATGTTAGGTATGAGGGTGTATGATTGGCATTTAATCAAGAGCACCAAGCCCTATATGTACCCCAGTGTTGGTGGTGTTGATTGTTAACCTTTGTCATGGCCTTAACAAAAATGTACCCTTCACTCTAGTCAAAATCATTGATTAGGCATGTTGATTAGGTATTTTGATCAAAATTGGGCAATGTTGACTAATTTTCTGAAAGAATTGAGGTAGAGGCAAAGGATAGACAAGAGGAGAGGAATCTAGATTGTAGATGGTTGATGCTCAAATAATTAATCATTAATGTACTATGGATGCCATTTTTATCATGATTTGTGTACAATATGCATGCTTTGATATATTCTGCAACTAATTTGGCACTCTAGATGTTTTTTTAATATAAATGCAATGAAATATATATATAATAGGTTCTTCCGAGACACTTCGCTTCCAAAAAAACGTCCCCACTTCGTGTAACATTACTAGGTCCTTTAGAGGGATATATTGACACCCACAGGTCAAGCGTTGAGAGCCTTGGGAGTCTAAGAAATTGTAGAGCATTGTACACATCTTTGGGCACCTCCAACACCCACAACATTCCAACACTTTTCCCTCCATTGATGAGATTTTGGGATGATGCACCTGGACCTAACATGCCCCTAACCAGCTTAGAACTCTTAGAGGGATGGCAGTTGATCCAAGGCCCAATGTAGGATGGTCTCACACCTTGAGACATGGAGGCTTGCACCACCTTGGGAGCCCTCAACGTTGGAGTAGAGATAGGAGCTTTGACCACCTAGAAACCCATGAGACCACTTTTGTGCCCCAAGATAAAAGTTGGGGTCCTCAAAGGAGCATTGACAGAGACCTAAGGACCAACCCTTAGGATACAGTTTTAGAGGGATTCTGCTCACATCTTGGCACTTGTAGCCCTCAACGCATGCCTTATAGCATCCTACACATGGATGATGTCAGCTAAGTCAGCCCTATGACTCAAACGTGTGCGCTAACTTATGAGTTTTGTCTTGGCTACTAGGTTGGCTTGTAACCTAGCTTGTGGTTGTAGCATTATTTTATAATTTTGAGGGACATTTGGCTAAAATTACAAGTCAAATTCCTCATATAAGTAGAGGAATTGTTCATTGTAGCAAATCACCATCACAACTTGTGTAATTCAGCATCTTGAAATAATTTGACCTTTATTTCTTGTGGAGAATTTAGATCAATTAATGCATTTTGACATTTGGAGCTGATTTGTTTAACTATGGAGCTATTTTTTGGATCAAATGGATGGAATTTTTTTGCATGTTATCTTGTAAGTCTACCTATTGTTGAATATTTATCTTGTATGTCTAATGTATGAAATGTGTTGAATCTAAGGCTTGTTAATGTGCCCTAATTTGTTGATAAGTTATTGAATGCTATCTATATATCACCATTGCATGCAATGCTCATGAATAACATGTGAATGAATATCCTAGTGGTGAACTTTTACTAGCTCTCCCATGAAAATTCCATCGTCCATTGCATAGATAATTACTTGAATTTTGGTGCTAGGGCATCCAGATTTTGGCCTCCTTAGAAATTTTTTTGTAATGTCCCTTCTTAAATTAATTTGTTACAGGTTTTATCCATTCTACAATTTTGACAATTTTGGGAGCATGGGACCCATGGTAATTTTGGTGATGGACCCATGAAGGAAAATGGGGGCCAAAATGTCTTGTTGGCCAAACGTGGGGGCCACCCACACAAGGAAATACACACCACTTTTGAGGGATGTTCGAATGGCTAGAGAGAGAGGGTCGAATTGCTAGTTGGATGGATCACACATGGGAAAAGAGGCTCACGAGTTATAAATAGAGGAGGCCCAACCTCATTTGGTATCTTTTGCCTATTGAACTCAATCTTAGTTGCTCAAGCTATTTAGCTGAGTCACTTGTTGTTTAGCAATGAGCTCTCCAAGTGGAGAACTCACCCTCTCTTCGGTGGACTACGAGTGCCACCCTAATGAGGTTCCATTCTACCATTCTGAAGGAGTGCTGGAGCATATTCAGGGCATTAATCTCAGTTGTCACTTAGCCAATGCGTACTTCAGGACATAGTAGAGGAACACACAAGATCTTTTCAAGGGTCTTCCGAGGTGCAATTGCCGGAGGAATTTTTGGTGAAGGAAGTATAGGGAGACACTAGTCATTTGGGGGATTTTGGGAGTAGGAGCTTGTTGTTTGAGAGCAATGTGAGTTGCAGCACCCAGGGCTAGCGCAAAAGCTTCTCAATGGGCATAGTTGGGATATTGTGGGTCAGTTCGTGGAGCGAGTATTTGCTAGGAGAGATAAGGGGTAGTTCAGGGAATATTATCTCAGCGATTTTGGAATTATAGGCAGACCGTACCTTTCAGTAGTTGGGAGGAGGACATGGCCAAAACCAAGCCAAACCCTTTATGGGTTTTTGTGGGTTTGTTGAGAGGAATCTACGGTTAAATTTGCATAATTGTCCAAGCAGTGTTCAGGCTTAAAATCCCCTTTTGTTCAGCAGTACATTTTATTATTCAAGCGGTGATTGCACTATTTTGTGTGTTTTCTAGGTGGCTGGTTTGGGGAATTTTCCATTTTGGGTTTGGTTGAGTATTTTTGGGAGAAGCTATAGCTGCATTTTCAGGTGATTTCGGGCACCACATAGGGTCATTCTCAGCATTTCCAGTGCAACAACAATTACCAATTTCTAGGTCTGTACAAAAGGATAATGGGCCGAAGTTTCCTAACTCTTGGGGGTCATCTCTTCCACTTGGGTTGCTCCAGCTTGCTTATGAAAGCCCAGGTTCACTTACTCCTTGCTATATGTACTCCTTACAGCTCATAGTTTAATAAAATGGCTCATCTTATTTGCCCAATTTCTTGATGTTTTTGATGGTGCATGCATATTTGTGATTCCATTTGTTGTAGCCTAGTTCATGTGTTTGTTATTAGCTATAAAATTCAATTTGGGACATTACAGTAGTATCAAAGCCTTGATCTTTTCCCTCCTATGGGCAGCCAACAAGAGCATGGGAGACTTCGGTATGAGTTCCCAGTGACGGGGGAAACTGGAGACAAACCCATGGCTCAAGGGAAATCTAGTATGCAGAAATTCTGGTGTGGAATCCGTTGGGACGATGAGAGGTTGGCCTAGTTGAGGAGGGTGACAGACCAGACCCATCCTCACCCTTACAACAGAAACTATAAAGGTGAGTAGGCCATGAGCCATCTACATCATGTGGGGAAATTTGACAGAATCAGGGTACCAGATCTCCTGAAAAGGAGCAAGCAGGACAAGGATAGTTAGAGGGTGAGACTAGGGGGCGTTTTCGCTGGTGGAGACCTGGCTTTAGATATCGGAAGCCTGAGGAGGAGGTTGAGCATGATGCTGAGAGCCCACGGGATGGTGAGGAGCACATCAATCTACCCGTGTGGCGCACGAATCATCATTATTAGAGACCTCTTTGATAGCCCTAGTTGACACCTTGGTGGAGAGGATAGAGCCTACACACATAGAGCCCTCTGTTGAGGAGGTGCCACCCCTGGATGAGATGCCGATAGTTGCTGAGGTATCCAGAGCTGTGACCGAGTCTATAGGTGATAGATACCCATGGCAATTTCATCAATTCCAAGTCAATGTTCTAGCATAGAGAGAGAAGGCCACGGCAATAGGAGAGGCCATTCTACAGCAAAATGAGGAGCTGGAGGGCATGAGAATGGTTCGTGTCGAGTCAGCAACCAAACTAACTGGTATTGGGGAACGGTTGGATTCCCTAATGGTACAACTAGAGTGCACATTAGAGCATTAGAGCAGCCCTCTTCAAACATACATAGATGGGGCTTGTAGCATTAACAGTTTACCTCTACACCTTGGAGAGAGAGAGGCAGAGCCACCTCGACATATTTTATGTGCTGACCAGGCTGATGAGATGAGGTGACATGAGTGACACAAGGTGCAGCATTCGCAGGATGGAGGGCTTGTCTTGCATATGGGAGTTTGTACATTCAATCCGTCTCCTGGGGCTGGATGGCAAGAGATTCTGAGTTGGTACTCGATGGAGTGGGCTATGGAGATGGTAGTGGACTGACGTGAAGCTCAACAAGAGATTTCAGGCATTGGGGATACTAGAAGCCCAGACTAGCATTGGGATCCATGTGGGACTATCTATCATTCCCTAGATATGTCGGTTGACTATGATTGTGGTGGTGTAGTTGGCCTACCGGTTGAGCACACACATTAGCTAGGGGAGTCTCAGTCAGCACTAGTGGCCAACCAGTGTATGGACAAACTCCCTAGGTTGTTTTGGTATGATGGTTGTACATGGGATCATAGGATGACCAACATACTCTGGTAGGAGTTTGTTAAAGGAGGTGGCATTGGTAGGCCACCAGACAGTGCCTTGTATGGAGCTGGGGATTCCTCACATTTGTGTAGGGCACAAAGGACACCAAGGAGCAGAGAAGTAGTGGCATCACTAATTGTACCTAGAGAGATTCACTTCTTAGGCCCCTCAGGGAGGATTTGGAGGGGAGATCCCTTCATCGAAGAGCATGGTGATGCAACAGTGGAGGTGATGATACAGGTTGGGTGTGAGCCGACGCATATGGGCACATCTTTAGGCCATCACATCCATGGATGGGTAGGAGAATATAGCATGGAGCAGTGGTCAGTAAATGGGCGGGATGCGTGGGGTAGTGTCATAGTATGTTGCACTACGTTGTGGAGGGGGAGTGCCTCACATCACATTGAGTGCATGCAGGGAGTGGTAGGTGCAGTGATACAAGACGGTACAGGATGGTATAGCCATAGCCGGGAGTATCTAGTGGTGTACAGGGACAGGTTGTGGCATACATTGGCATGTGGAGGAGTGCAACAATACTGGGTGGTATGTAGTGGCAGATGATGCAACCTAGTGGGCACTTGGAGCGTTGCCTCCAAGGAGACTTATGGACAGGGGCATTACATGTACCATTGGATGTAGCCCACCTAGATCGATGAGGACATTGTTGAGCAGATGGGGACACAATGTTTAGGGGAGACAGGGCTTGGAGGGGGTTATCAGCAGATCCGAGACAAAGAGAGGGGCGTCCGTAGGATTACTCTTGAGCATTCCGGCGGACTCTTGATCATAACCATCCTCTTCCATTGTTTCTTACATACGTAGAGTGTTTGGTTGTTTCCCATTTGCGCTTTCCATTGACGCAACAGGGCAAGGGAGGCTCACCCTAGGCAGTGGAAGGAGACTCTCCAGTTGAGACATTTGGTAGGTGCACAAGTTGATGGATACAAGCTTAGGGATGCCGTGGTTGATTGTTGGGGTAGCCTATGTTCCACCCCTGGGCTCACACTTGGGGAGGTGACCGAGAGGGAGTTGCATGGTGCTTTTTCAGTTGGACGGCTCGAGGCATTAGGTGAGCATGAGGTGTGGGGGATGGTAGTCCTTGTTCGCAAGATGGTGCCTAGGCTTCTGGCAATACCTGGGCACATCATCAGGAGCTGGGACAACAAATCCTATTGTGTTATTTGGCAGGGGCGGAGCAGTTGGTTATTCACATCAGAAGTCGTTGACGCTCGGTGCCTACCTATTAGATACCTACAAGAGTCAAAGACGGGGCAGAGAGGTGTCCCAACAGCTAGCAACATATCACAACGGTAGGTAGAGAGGATTGGGGGTTGTGGACCTCCAGTATGATTATGGGATCCAGGGATCCAGTGGATTGGTGGGATACTCCAATCCTCAGTGAGCCTTATTAGGATAACAGGCGAATTGATTCATTCACAAGCAGACACATAGGGAGTCACCTAAGCCCTCACCATAAGATGAGGTAGATTGTTGATCAGAATTGGGGCCAACCATGGAGTGATAGGCGCTAGTACTATTGAGGTGCTTTGGCAGGTTGGGCCTAACCTCGATCATCGCATAGATTGTGGCCGAGAGTTATGCCAGAGGAGGCTTGCATGCTAGACAATTAGTGATGACTAGGGTGTCACGGGGTCAACACGATAGTTTCTTGTTGCTATGGGCATGGGGCCCTAGTGTCACAGTACTTAGTGGTTCAACTATCCATGGGGGTGAGTTGGTTTCTACAGGGGAGGGTCATCCATATTTTCGATCGGGTTTCAATGATTCGCTGATGGCGTGGGAGACTTCATCAGCATGGCAGGTTGGCCAACAAGAGGATTTTAGGAGGAGCTCATGCATGAGAGACTTCATCCGCATAGTGATTGAGTTGTATCTTCAAGGACCTGTTGCACTCAAATTGCCAAAGTTTTGGGGAAGTGGAAGTACCAATTTTTTCAACAAGGATCAGATCACTTATTAGCAGTCTATGTGTCATAGTCATCCCATTCTGCAAGTTATATATTGTAAATGATATTAGTAAAACCATGAGTCTATGTAACAACTGAGGTAAGCCTATAATTTGATAACGAATTCCATCCTAGGAGGTTTTTTAACGTCAATGATTACTTGTGTTTTTTGATAGGCGAATCAAAAGAGTTTTTCCCCTCCAGCTTAAATCCCCAAATCTAGGGTGAAATTTATTGTCAAATTATTAAGTGAGTCCTAGTGTTTTAGTCGAGTATGATGTAAAAGTGGGTTGGGAATATTTTAAGCTAATTGGCTAAAATGTTTTATTATAAATCACTTGGTTTACTAGATCATATTGAGTCGCAAATGGGTTATGTGTCCTGGGGGTCTAAGACGAATGTGTATTCCCTGTTTGAGTCTTGTAAACGAAAAATCATATGTATTAGAGGGTTGGAAAAAATAATTAATTCCCTCATGTGTAAATTAAATATTTTTTTTGGGAAAATAAAATTAAAATCCTATAGCCCCAAGGGATAGCTCAATTGCTCAAGTTCCCATTGTTAAGTACCTTTCCAATTGGGAGGTCACGGGGTCAAATCTCCTCGATGCCCTCGGGGTTAGGCCCGACTAGATAAGCCGACTGGTAGATCCCTTCGGGTGGATATGGTTGGATTATTATCTGTAGATGTAGTGGCTACTCAGTAACCGTGAATCACAATTGAAAAAACAAAATTAAAATCCTAAACTAGAAAATTAATTAATTAGAGTCAAAATTAAATTGTCTAGGAAAATAAATTCTCCAAATGGAAAAATTCGTGGGTCTTGAAAGAATCAATTTTTAAATGTCCGACACCAAGGGAATATTGTCTTTTTTAAGGAAATTTAAACCCTTGGACTTTGGTGGTTAAGTCAAAGTCAAACTTTTGAGGAAATTAGCTCTAAATAATTAATTTTGAGATCAAGGGCCGAGATTAAAAGATCTTGAAGTATTTATCAAAGGCCAAGATTATTTTGAAAAGGATCAAATAAATTAGCGATTATTTTTCCATGTGGAGAATTTATTTATAAATTAGAGAGTCGTTTGAGTCTAGTCATCTTGATCTCTGGCTAGAATTATTGCTAAAGCATTGTGTAAACTATTGTCCGGCTGGGAACTATTTTTTCTATCATAATAAAATACTTTGGGGTGCAATTTAAGGTGTTCTTGCTTATTGATTTGTGGTATGTGTTGACTACGGACATCTCTATGTTGTGCTAAATATCGATAAGATCTGTTTTTTCATTAGATGGAGATAAAATCATGCTATTGATAGTTTTGGGCTAATATTAGGTGGTTTGATTTCCCATGTGATCTAACAGATTATTTTTTAAGATAAATACAATGTTTACAAGTACTTCAGTCGTTGGCCTCCAATTTCACAAACTTGGGCAAGAATCACTATTTCTTGGATCTCTAGTTTTTATATGGTTTATTTAATCTTCGCTTGGGCTATAGTGAATCATTAATTTTTCTAAAGCATTTTAGTCATTCTTTCAAGTAAAAAAAGTATTAAAAATAATTTTCTCAAAATCCATTTCAAAACCCATGTATATTTTTGTAAATTATTTTTTAAACTTGGGCTGGGGTTTTAGATCTATTTTGTATATATTTGGGGTTTGGGTGTTTTTATTTTCATTTTTTGCAGGTTGGATCAAGGGTTCAAGTGAGAGGAGCCAGATCTAGGATCTCAAGGGTAAGATCTAGTCACTAGACAATTTTGCAGCTCCATTTACTGAAGATTTGATGGCAAAATTCAGATCTGGAAATTTTTTAGACATGGGTTTTCAGTTTTTGGCCTCCTCTTGCCATTTCAGTTCCCGGTCTATCATTTCAGCCCTTTTATCCCCACAAATTTGCTTTCCTTATTCTTGTTCTCCAATTCTTGGCCTCTTTTGCCCCAAAATGGACCTGAAACCCTAAGCTGAAGTTTTAAGGTTAAATACTTGACGGTTTTGTAGGATTAAGGTCTCAAAATTCATATCTAGCAAGTGTTAAAGTAATCCCAAAATTTCAACGATTTTCAACGGTGGGATATTCAAGGCCTTGGGCTTAGGGTTTGACCTCCAAACCCTCATTTCGCTTCAGTTTCATTGCAACAATTAAATGACAAATAATTACGCCTTAAAATCAAATTCTATATGGTCAAACTTGTTTAGAATTGCAAAATCCTCGTTTTCACAATTTTTTTCCACTTGGGCATTGACTTAGATATGACATTTTAGCTTGCTGGAAATTTCTGCATAACTGTAAAAAAATCAGATCTGAACATTTCTGAATCACATCCTAATTAAATTCTAAAATTTCTCAATTTTCATTTTTTTCGGCAAACTTACTATTTTTATACATTGTGGGGATATTTTGTAGTATTTTCAGTTTGCTGATCTGTCATAAATATACCACTGTTATAAACTTATCAGCTCTGAAAATTGTTGAATCAAACTCTCCTAAACCCCTCAAATTGGAAATTTTCAAGTTTTAGTGTATTTTGCCATTTATGAAAATATTGGTTATTTATTTTTGACAATTTTATCTTTGCTGATTTGTCACTGTTTCACCGCTGAATTAGTCAAGCCCTAAAAAAATCCTAAAAATTGATTCTTTTCAAGTTTGGCAATTTTTACTATTTTTAGGCATTTTTGGGCATTGGTGCTGACATCACTATTTGTTAATCTATGGATTAACTTAATGCTACAAATTATACTTTAGATTGCAAATTTTACTGAAAGATATATCTTGAGATAGCATAAGCATTGTTGGTTTAACATTTTCTAAGTTGGCATATTTTTGTGATCTTGGGCAAACATAAGCATTGTTGATTTAGCATTTTCTTACTGCCGCTATAACATTGTTCAAGTCTGAATTTTCTAAATATTTATTGCTGAGATACATTGTCATAAATCTTTGATCAACATCTTTATTGACTACTATTGGAATTTGACGTCTTGAGTATCTTGGTATCTTGGTATATTGTTGAAATTTGCACATCATATAAGTTAGTTAATCATTCAAGAACCGGGTAACCATCTAGTCATTTGGTTTCAATTCATAAGAAGCAAGAATTTGTGACTCCATTAAGGCACTAGTCTTATAATAGAAAATCTAATTTAATCATAATGTTGCTTAATTCCAACCAATTGATTAGGCGACTCATCTGTGTCTCGCAGATAAGTTGATTTCTCAACTTACTTTCCTTCACCTCTTTCCATAGGGACTACCCCCCATAGCCTGTTGTTGGGAGATAGCTAGAACGGAGTGGGCAGGGATCCGAGTGATAACCCACATCTTGAGCGTTGTCGCGGTCCCTGTACAATCTGGGCGACAACAGGGCCCACAATCAGAGTGCATGAGGTGGATTATTCGGTAAGGCAACTTCATGAGGATTTGGACAGAGTTTTACATCGTCAGGATGCTCTACTTATTGGCGATAGACAGATGGTTCTAACACCCATATCTAACAAGATAGTGAGTGGAGAAAGAGGTTCTTCACATTGATCAGGTTGGCTTGGAATCCTAGTATCGAGGGACTCGTTCACTATAGGATAGTACAACGATCAGGGACAATCCAATGGCACATTTGGTACCCTGGTGAAGTTTGCTTGTTCAGGCATTGCTTGAGGACAAACAAATTTTGGTGCATTGGAGGAACTTGCCGGATGAGGATGCCGCTTGGGAGGGTGAACACATACGTGAGCATCTAGCGCTGAAGTTGCTTGGGGACAAGCAACATTTGGGAGGGAAGGATTATAATGTCCCTTCTTAAATTAATTTGTTACATGTTTATCTATTCTACAATTTTGACAATTTCAGGAGCATGGGACCCATGAGAATTTTGGAGAGAGACCCACGGAGGAAAATGGGGGCCGAAATGTCTTATTGGCCAAGCGTGGGGGCCACCCACATGAGGAAATACGCACCACTTTAGAGGGAAGTTTGAATGGCTGGAGAGAGGTTCAAATTGCTAGTTGGAGGGGGCCCAGATGGGAAAAGAGGCTCACGAGTTATAAATAGAGGAGGCCCATCCTCATTTAGTGTGTTTTGCCTATTGAACTCAATCTTAGTTGCTCGCACAGTTTAGTTGTCACTTGTTGTTTAGCAACGAGCTATCCAAGCATAGAACTCACCTTCTCTTTGGTGGACTATGAGTGCCACCCTAGTGACGTTCCATTCTACCATTCTAGAGGAGTGCTAGAGCATATTCAAGGCAATAACTCAGTTCTCACTCAGCCAATGCGTATTTCAAAAGGATGCAGTAGAGGAACATGCAGGAGCTTTTTCAGGGGTCTTCCAGGGTTCAATTGCTGGAGGAAATTTTGAAGGAAGTGCAGGGAGAAACTAGTCTTTTGGGGGATTTTGGGAGCAAGAGCTTGTTGTTTGAGAGTAGTATGAGTTGCAGCACCCAGGGCCAGTGCAGAAGCTTCTCACTGGGCACACGTGGGAATTTGTGGGTCAGTTAATGGAGCGAGTATTTGCTGGGAGAGATAAGGGGTAGTTCGAGGAAGATTATCTGAATTATTTTGGAGTGTTTTGGAGGGCTCTTTCTATAGTTATAGGCAGACTGTACCTTTTAACAGTTAAAGGAAGACGTGTCTCTTGGGAGGTTGAAACTCTGGGGTCAAAACCAGGCAAAACCCTTTCTGGGTTTTTGTGGGTTTCTTGAGAGGAGTCTGGGGATTAAATTTGTGGAATTTTCCAGGCAATATTCAGGCCAGAAATCCCCTTTTGATTCAACAATACGTTTATTATTCAGCGGGTGATTGCACCATTTTGTGGGTCTTCCAGGTTGTTGGTTTGGGGCAGATTCCTTTCTAGGTATGGTTGAGTATTTTTGGGAGAAAATATAGTTGCTTTTTCAGGCGATTTTGGGCACCAGAGAGGGTCATTCATAGTATTTCCAGTGCAACAGCAGTTGCCAATTTATGGGTCTGCACAAAAAGATATTGGGTCGAAGTTTCCTAACTCTTGGACGTCATCCCTTCCACCTGTTAGGGTCCTATAATAATAAAATGATTCATAATTTTGAATTGACTATGGTTGAGTCTTGTAATATTGTACATATCTTTGCTTTCTGCAAATGTTCTCCATATTAAAATTAAAAAATGTGAAGACGGTATGTCCTAAAAGAAATATCAAAAGACAAAAAGAATAAGAAAATATCAAAAAATGAAGAAATATGAACCCCAAACAAAAATAGATCATGAAAGTGTGCAAGTCCAAGTGCCATTACTCTTTACTTTACCGTCTAAAATAATGGTTGTGTGCAGCTTGTCATAGATGCCACAACCCATGATAGTCAAACTGTTTAATCTTGACTACTTCATGCTTTAAATTTCCTATTTATAGTTAGAGAATAAAGATCTGGCCAAACTGTTTAATCTTGGCAGATCAGTAGATAGGTAGAGAAATAAAATGTGCTCATAAGCTTAATCTGAGCCATTGGAAGACATAGGGTTAGAAGTAGATAGTTTACTTTTCAAAAGAAAAAGGAAAGGAAAGGGTCTGCTAGCTTAAATGCACCCAACAAAGTGAAGAAAAAATGTTAGGGTAAGTAAAAGGGTAAGTAGAACAAAGGTTGCAGGAAGTACAAAGTTCATTGAAACAAAAGCATACTTATCATGTTTAATCATGTGTTCAGTGTGCAGGAGCAGTTAAAGCAAAAGGATGTTCACAAGATCATTTTGCTAACTTCCCCTCATTCCATTTCACCCCCATTACATACTTACTAGTTTCCCCTTTTACCCTTTCATTTCTTATGCAAGCTCCTTTTCTTTGATTTTGACTCCTACCCCTTGGTTTCACACAATTCCCTAGAAAAATACCCTCCAAACTCATTACCCTACCCAAGAACTCTTTTTCCCTAGCGCGAAACCCTTTCCCATGCAAAAAATAACTTTCCCTTGATTAATTTTCCTAAAAACCCCAAAAAACCCACTAAAACCTCTTATCCTAATTATTGTTGCCCCCTCCGCTTTATAAAGTTAAACCTCCGCCAAACCCATCTAACCCCGCAAATTCACTTTTCTAGTTATAATCCCTTTAACAAACCCCCTTGGTGCGGTTAAGTAAACC
>APFE030067759.1:0-10095 GCA_000404065.3 Pinus taeda | reverse complement strand
TTAATTATAAAAAAAATTAATACATGAGTTAAACCTACATACATTTAAGAAAACATGTAACAAGATTCTTCCAATGGAGATTCACCCCCGCTTTATCATGGATATTTTTAACCTATAAATATGCTTTGTTACAATACCATGGGCCAATACCATAGCTTACTAATACCACATGCATAAAAAACCATAACTCATAGACTATTCCCATGGAGATTCACCCCGCTTTATCATGGAGATTTTTAACCTATAAATATGCTTTCTTACAATACCATGGCTTACTAATACCACATGCCCAAAAAACCATAACTCATATTCATATGACACATGTTTATATAACATTGTTTTTATAATCAATTAAAAAAAGTAGAAAGAGCATAATTACTTTGAAAATAAATCTCAACATTTGATATGTGTACTATTAAGAATATTCTATAATATCCCTATCATCCACCTAATAATATAAATAATTAATTTAAAATTCTAAAAGCCTTATTCCTAAATAGGCATGCCTATTTGCACAATTAAGAATATTTTATAATATTATATGGAGGTTAAATCCTTGCCATCCACCTAATAGTCATTAATAATGAAATTAAAATTCTAGAAGCACTTTTCCAAAATAAATGCACGTAATTATAACTTTATTTTAAATTACTACATATAACACTTTCTACATGCTTCTGCCATTGCTTCCTTGGGCCATTTGTGTCAGTGTTAATATTGCAAGAGTAACAACTAAACCCTTGTATTATTTCACAAAATAATAGAAATCCAGTGACACAATGGAGTCTAATGAAATACCAAATTAATAAGGCCAAGAATATCGAAATCGTCTTTCAAAATCCAAACAAAATTTCCCTTTGAAGTAATTTTGGCTTAAAACAAAAACAATCTCATAAGGCACTTCACTAGAAGAATATTTTTACAATGATGATACCAACCATACTTAGATATATAAAAAAGCAATAGACATATGATAAAGAAAATCCTAATAACACTTGTTAGTTTTGCAACAAATGAAGAAAATTGCTTGCCTAGATACTTCAGAACGAGTTCAATGCTAACGGGTGTACAACAAAACATGAGATTCAAAAAGAAATAGACATATGATAAATCAAACCTCTATAATGCTCGCAAGTTTAAGAACAAACGAGGCAAGCCACTTTCCCATAGCCTTTAGAAATGAGTTCAGAGTCAATGAGCCTACACATAGTACATTGAAGGCTATAAGACATCTAAATCATGAATTGACATCAAAGTTCTGAAAGGACATTTGATTGCTATTGATTTTAATGGCATTCATTTACCATTGATTGTCATCAATCTAGCTAGTAATTATTTTCCTGGTCTGCAATCAATCAGAAAAGATTGTTCCAATATCGATTATTAAAATCCTTATCCACTTTTCTTAAATTCCCACTCGTCCAATTAATAGGATTGTGTTTCATGATTGCTATGCTTGGCATGCTTTGGAAATTGATATCATCATACTATTTTATTAATATCCTAATTATAATTTTTTTAGATTTATGTAATGATACAATGCCATTTAAAGATTAATTTTATTGCATTAGGTTACTGCTTGTTTTGGGAAATGTTATTTTTTCTGTTAGTTCAAACCCAATTTTCAGTCTGGGGCACAAATATTAAGCAATTTATAAAAAACATGAAATGATATTTTGTTACAAAATAAAAATAAAAACACAGGGCTTAATCTTACGATTAACTAAATCTCCCCTACCAGTATATGTAGGTATTTTCAACATTTATTTGGCAAATCAATGCATAATCAAAACATTATTCGAGTGCTTAATAACATTTACTTTGTCAGCCTGTTTCACTACTAGCCAATCTTTTACTTTGACTATATTTGTGTTCAATATTAGATGCTTATTTTGATTTTCCTTTCACATTTGTGTTCCTATTCATTTAAAACTTTATCAAAATAGAATCAACGAACCTTGGTATTCACGCTTTTCGAATACTAAGTGCATTAATGATTTCACATATGTGAATTGAACACTTATTATCCAATATTAAATTAAGTGTGTTTTTAATCAATGTGAGGAAGAAGTGTTGTGTGAGAGAATGGGAGTGTGGAGCAAGGAACACAAAATTTCTTCCACAATGTTGTGAACTTCTGCATACATTCTCCCTCCACACTTCCCTTACACACAATACTACACATTAATCAATTAATTTTGGCTGGTTAAAGTTTGGGGAATGAATTTGGTTTACATGTATATTGGATGAAAAATAAGGGTATAGACAATTAACTGTCTCCACGACCCAATTTCGTAACTTGACTCCATATGGTAGATAACTTTTAATTTTTTAGTATGTGAAATAATGGAGCACATTCCACATCTCCCTATGCATTTCCCTTCGACACATTGAGTTTTAACCAAAAGTTACATGAGTACTTTAATTTTCTATGGGTTCACATTAGGCTAAAAGTTAACATTTTAAAACTAATCTCAGCTTTTAAATTTTTTTATTTTAATATATGTTTTAAATTTTTAATATATGGATTAAAGGATGTGTAGAAGAGGCATACGTACGTGAGAAGATTTATTGCCCCATTTCTGCAGCTGTGCATACATTACCCCTCCACACACTACAAAATCTCAATTTTGATGTAGATATTTTCTCTGTATACTTGTTCCATACATTTCTATTTTGTACACTACTTTACCATACACTCAACTCTAGATGATTGCTTTCTAGTATTTGTATTTTTTCGCACGTTGTCATACTCAATGCTACCAATTGTTTCTACATTATTTGTTGTCATTACAATGAATTTGTGGCATAATATTAATTATTATTTAATTATTTTTTACAATTTAAAAATTGGGTTTGGATCTCCATGCTTTTCATCCATACGCCATGTTTCTTTTTGCATGTTTTAAATTGCATGGAGTTTACGAAAAATTTGTATGGAGTTTCATCCTATAATTTGTTTTTAATTTGCATGGAGTTTCATCCTATAATTGGTAAAACAAATTTAGCAATCACTTTATCTCCGCACATAGTCACATGCCTTGATTCTTCCACTGCACAAGTAATAAGTTCCTCCAATTATATAATTATGGGGAATTACGGCTCTATATGTTTGTGCTGCATGTATATAACTTGTAATATGCATTTATTTTTTCCAAGATATAAAATGGTATGAGTTTTATGAATCTTAGGTTTTCATTTACGAAAAATAATTACATTTTCGAGAATAAATTGACAAAATATTACTACCCTCATTCTTGCTAGATTTATTGGCCAGTAGGTAATTAGTAAACATATAGTAAAAATTGCGAAAAATTGCTTCACTACCCAAAAACAAAAAGGAACATAGAACGAATTTTTTTTAGGATCAGTACACAACCAAGAGCCATTGAATATTAGGGGTAGTTACCAAACAATATTATCTGGTCCTAAACTAGTTGACAATGGAGGTTGGAACACACAATGTACATTTTTCTCCATGTGAGCCAAATTGCCTTCAAAGGAGTCTAGCTTTACCTGTAGATGTCGCTGACCCCATTGCAGACTCACTAATATATTATGCATCTACCACTGGTTATGTTGGAGATCATTTGTGAATGAAATTCTCATATTATGTTCATCATGTGTGTCTCTTATGAGCTTTTCTAGAAGCATCTTTATATGTCTAAGCTAATTGCCAAGTTTTTTTTTTTTATCAAAATTAGGGTCGTTAATATCCATTCTATTGACAAGGTAAGGATTTATAGCCTCACCTTAACCATTTCTTAACAGGTAACGCTATATTTACTCCCCTCATTCACCAACCCCTCACCCTATGTTTCCTCACTGACATGTCATCTTGTTTTTCACCAGAAAAAAACAAAAAAGTAGAACACAAGGGTGCTATGAACATGCTAAATTAACAAAACCCTTTACATTAAACATAACACCAACCTTGCCAAGAACAACAACAACCCACCAAGTCTTGCAGTTGAATGAAACAAGATGTAATCTCAAAATAAACTATCTAAATGAAGAGTCACAAACTGCAAGAGAAAAGATACAAAACCCCCAAGAAGCTAGTTAGAACTGAGATACATAAGCATAAATCCAGTCTCCTGGAATTGCCTACTCAGGCTAGACATTAAAAACCCAAGCAAGAACATAAATACACAAATCATTATACCACCCAATAATAACAAGAATAATCAAATGACCCAATTAAAAAAAAACGAATACAAAAACAACAATGAAATTGGACCATAAAATGATTCCACCTTATCTCGTTATCAAACTAGGAATCTAGAATAGGGATGTTACACAGTTCTCAACATGCCCTTTGATGAACAATATAATAACATCTTATCAAGCTCATCGAATCAATAACGTTTAATGCCCAAGCGTAACGTATATATGTATACCTCTTTTAATTCATTAGCTATACCCTACATTAATGTAGATCATCATTGATTTAGCGGTTACCATACTCTAGGTGGAAAAACATATTTTTACCATATTTTTGTAAACCAAAAAATATTTTCCTAAATTAATTTATGTATTTCTCATAGGTTGCAAAACAATTTTAAAATAGGGAAAAAAGGAATTGCGTTATTAGTAGCTCTAGAGACTCTTATACATGTTATGATGATTATCATGATTGATTGGCAAATATCCTCAATCTAATGAAGAAAGTCGTATTTGCAAAGATTCATGGTTCTTGTACATTGTGGGGGGTCGCAATTGCGATTAAGCTACCTTCTCAAAAATCTTCTCTTTGATGTGAATGCTACTGTCAACCATCGATAATTTGATTTGACCCACACTATTTCATTTCAAAATAAATACACAAGTCCAGATGTTAGAAAATTAAACTGTAATAAGAATAAAGAATGTGTGCCGAAAAAAGAATGTGCAGAAGAGGATGTCTATGTGAGAGAATGTATATACAAAGAGAAGAAAAAACTTTGAAATAGAAATCTACAAAAATAATCGGGAAATCAAAAACTGTTATAACTATTTAAGTTATTTTTTCATTTTAAACTTTTATATACTTAGTTATTCAAATTAAAGGATGTGAAAAATAGGGGGTGTGTGCAGGAGAACCTGTGTGTGAGAAGAAAATGTATGAGAACATATAATTAATATCTAAGTACATGTTCTGGTATCTACTATCTACTAATCTTGTATAAATAGTAAACATGCATGTGAGATTTTATGAACTTTATAACATTAGGTAAATGAGATGAAAAGTTAAATTAAATTTTTAAATTTTTTATTTCCGCACGTATTCTCTCTGCAAACTTCTTCCACACACGTCCAACCCGTACAACACTTCTAAATGTTAATTTCCATGTTATTTTACACATATATTTCCAGAGGATTTAAGTTAGGTATTTTGAATGATATGTAATTATATGGATAAACTATGTTGTATGATTTCATTACACATTTGATTTGAAATAAAAATAAGTGTAGGAGAAAGGTTATGCGAATGAATTCATGTATGGAAACAAGAACACATATTTTCTCCCAGACACATGAACGAATGCTATGCCACATGTTGGCTATGGAGAAAACCTATCAGTGGACCTAGAGGTAGAGCCAATCATGTGTTTCCGTGATCATGGATGCTTCTTATTCAATATTAAGCCTACATTGGTTTGAGTAAGAGACACCGGATCATTTCCTAGGATTTTAGCAGTAAAAATCATGAATTGAATTATTCATCCATTTATCGCCATGAATAATATCGGTAAACAAAAATAAAAAACTACTCAATATTGATCTATAGTTTGATAGTAATAATTGGATCAATATCCTTTTATTTTTTATATATTTCCATTCAATGAAATTAGCTCTTAAACGAATATTTGCAATAACGTAATTGAACTTGTTTGATCAGTTTTCTAGTTTTAAGACTGAATATGCATGATAAATCTACATGCTCCACCAGTTTCATTTCTTTCAATAGTTATCGACACAATTGCAACGAAAAAAGTACAATTAATTCATAATGATTATATTTTTATAATAATTGCAAATTTCAAATTTGACATAAATTCAAATAGTGGAAATAGTAAATAGTAACTATATTACATGCAATCAGAAGAAAGTTCACAAATTATGAAGTTTGGACAAATTACAGTTGATGCTTTATTACATTCAATGTAATTTTGTCTAAGTAGCTGGTGTAGTAGATATAAATATGCCCACATGGATTCTAAGGCAGTGTTATTGAAGTAATCATCGTGATTACATTGCTTCAGAAACCATTTTTCATATGTACATAACCTAAGTAAACACAAATCTCAGATTCAATGCTTTTCTTTACACGTACTTACATATTTCTTCCAAGAAACCTGGATTTGTTGTGAACCCATTCTCTAATTTGCTACCTTTAATTCTAGCTATATTTGAGTATTGAATAAAATGTAATCACAATCAATTACCTAATTTTGTATATCATTACATAGGTCTCTCAACTCTTTCATCATCCTTGTTCATAAAAAGACTATAATTGAGTAGATAAGATAAAGAGTACCATAAATGTTCTTTCCATAAAGAGTACATCTATTAGCCATGAATTTCTCAGAGATGTTGAAGTTGCTGCTTCATTCCTTTCAGTGTACTAAACTTTGTCCTTTGACCGCGTAAAGATTATGGGTTTACTCAGTAATTTATATTGTGCCATGCTGCTTTTTTCAAAGTTGAAACAAGAATACTTAAGCTTCGTCGTCCATTTCACTTTTGGATTTTGAACAGGGGTCCATATTTCATTAGCTTGTGTTCCCTCTTTCATTCTGACTTGGAAAACCTTTAGACAAGAGGAACATGTTAAATTTTATTCTTACTGTAAACAACATAGTAATGTGAAAACTCTATAGCATAAACAAATAAGAACCAAGAAACAATGATCAATAACAAAATTCAACAGGCTTTCATTCACTTAAGCTCTAAATATATGATGATTTCACCATTACTGTCGTACGAACACTTATGATTTTGATAACACTTTCCATTATGATATGAAAATATATCCATTGATCATAGGATTAATCCTTAATTAAGTTTTTAATATCCACTAATCCATTTTGCAAGAATTTGATATGTGTGGAGGGGTAACATATGCATAGGTGTAGAAATGGGGGAACAAAGGTTCTCCCACACATATCCCTTTTCTGCACATCCTTCCAATATGCTAGAACTGAGATTGGTTGTGGAGCCAAGTACACCTTCTTGATTTGTATATGACCAGTAAATAATATTAAGCACTCGAACGATGCCCTGATTACGCATCGATTCACCAAATAAATGTTGAGAATACTATTTTATAATATCGATGCATACAACCTTGATTTATTTATAAGAAATAATCATTACATGATGCATTAGAGTAAATGTTATTAAGAATTTGAAAGATGTCCTGATTGCATGTTGATTCACTTAATAAATGATTACCTTTACCAGGAAGGGAGCTTTTGTTAATCGTAGGATTAAGCCTTAATTATTATTTTAATATTCTATGAAGCCCTTGAATGATGTCCTAATTATGTGTCGATTTTCTGAACAAATGTTGAACATACTTACATTTATTGGAAACAAAGCTTCTATTAATTGTAAAATTAAGTATTTGTTAATTTTTTTTATATCCGCTAATTCGTGTTGCAGGACATTGATTGAATCTATGTAACATTCCCAAAAATATTACCATCAAACAAGACAATGTACGGAATACACATGCAGAGGGGGTTCTCACATTGTTTTAATTTGTTATGATGGATACTCACAGCAGAGCTCTGTGCATCTTCTTGACTTGTTTACATGTAGTAAATGCTATTAAGCACTCAAACGATGTGTTGATTACCCGTTGATTCGACGAAGAAATGCCAAAAATACTATTTTATAATATCGATGGATACAATATTCTTGATGTGTTTACAACCAATAATCATTACACAATGCGTCAGAATAAATGTTATTAAGCAATTGAACTGTTGAAAAAATGTAGCTAGGAATGCTCAATTTGACTTTAGCCTTAGTTAAATTGAGTAAATCAAATTTCCACATCAACATGACAACTTGGAGGGAGTTAACTTGTGGGACATGGATCTTGTCACTTAGTTAGCTCAGTAAATTTGAGTTAGAGGGCTTGGAGTTCAGTTATGCATGAGTGATTTCTAAATTTTAGTAATCCAGTTTATTTATTTTCAGTTGTATTGAGTTAACTAACATCTAACTATTGATAGAGTTAGTTGAAGTTCAGTTGTGTAGTGGGTTGTGCAGTGGGACAACAATCTAACTCAGAGAGTTGTCACTTAACTAATCAATCAACCCAAAATAGATAATGCTTGCAAGGAATTCAAGTTCCTTAGATAAAAGTGGAGATGAAAAGGCAACGTAACAACAATTTTAAACTAGTTTGGGTGTACAGGTATTGCATGAGTCAGAAGATCAATCCTTGGGAATTGCGTAATCAATTTGGAGGAAATCCTATATTTTAGGGGCTAATTTCCTCAGGATTTGCATAAGGAAATAAGAGCCTTGGTGAGAAAATAATTAGCTAAGTGTTGGCCAGAGTTTCTCATTTAAAGGAGAGAAGAATTATTCTTTTGCAGGTTAAGCTTAGAGTTGGAGCTGACAATTCTAAGAGTTTCTCTATTCAACTGATTAATGCAAAGAGGCTTGAGGGGTTCTTCCTAGTTGGGTTCCCCTAGAAATCACTGTGTATTTGTTGTTTTGCTTATTGCATGTCGATGCATGTTTTTCTAAATTGTGCTTTTCAGTTTGAAGCTTAAGCAGTTGCAATTTCTATCAAATTTCTACATGAACTATGGGCTAATTGCACATCGATTCATTGAATAGATGTTAATAGTAGGACTAAGCCTTAGGTAAATTCTTAACACTGAGTGCAGAGTCATCTGCATCACAATAAATAACTATTACTGTAGGTTCCCGCACCTCCACAAACATTTTTGTCTCGGCATAATTTTTCCATATATGACCGCCATACACACTTGTCCTCTGTCACATGTTTTTGTACTAAATGCTTTCAATAGTTTGTACACCACTTGTTCTCATTACAAAGATTTCATGATATAATATTTAGTTAAAGTACATGGATTAATGCTCTGATTGCAAGGATTAACACTAATGTTCCATTACGTCAGAAAATATCTCTCGTTATGGAAAGAAAAATGTTTACTTTTCTGAGTAATCCTTGATTTTAGCAGTATATGGTGAATTGATTTAGCTGTTGATGTGTACAAATGATATGGATAACATGTTTGTGTTTATCCCCCATAACAGTGACATATGTTAATCAAAAAAAGACCCACACTATTTCTGTGGTTAAATGACATAAATTTCATTGTCTCATGGATTATTTTAGGTTGCAATCTTCGCTAGCTCTAAACGATACACTATGGATTCACGTTGAAAATGAATAACTAAGTCTCATGTGGCTAGTGTTTTGTACTTCCACCTGTCACCTATTTTGGCCATATAAGAATCTTTTCACATCTACTTGTCTTGGGTGATGTGTCATTACTTTGCACATTGCAAGACACCAATTTTCACATCATTTGACATACATTTCTTGAGTCTTTTCAATGTTTATTGAGTGAATCAACTCGTAATCAGTTGATCATCCAAATGCTCACTAACATTTACTATAAAGCATTGTGTAATTATTATTGGTTGTAAACAAATCAATAAAGTTATAAACCCACCCTTATTCATTAATTTTCACCCTTATTTTGCACTTGATATACATGTAACCTAAAATTTTAATGCCCCAAACTTTAATAAGCCAAAATTGCTAATTAATATATTAACATGTAGTGTGCGGGAATGTATGCGAAGGTATAGAACATTGCTAAACAATGTTTTTGTTCCTTTGTTTGCACTCCCATTCTCCCACACAACACTTCTTCCTCACACGCATTAATAGACTTTTATTTATAATTAGCAATGCTTATTTCGATTGTCTTGTAATCTACTTATTCACTGGTAAGTTGCTTCTCTTCATAAGGACATACGAATGTTGTGATCACGGTATATGAGTAGTTAGAATAACATAGAGAGAAGCTAACCTACAATCATGTTCCACATAGGTGG
>APFE030067758.1:49353-69086 GCA_000404065.3 Pinus taeda | reverse complement strand
CAATTTTTGGGCTCTCTTAATGATTTGGTTCAGGTTAGTGATCTTAGACTTTGAAGTGTTGATCATATCCCTTATAATGATCATGGAATCGCCTAACACCTGCATCTTTTTTACCAATTGTTTGTTCTAGGAGAATACCATACACTTCTGCTTGGATATTTGTCTTCTAGCCAAGCCCCCAAGCATATCTAATTTCAATGATTCCTTTGGGATTAATGAGAATCCCTACAACCTCCTACCACCCCATATCATATATTTTTTTTTTAATGTTCTACGATTGAGGGGTAAATCCCTATAATTTCCTCATAATACCATGTGAAAATGTCATGGAATTCTTTGAATAGGGTAGTGTACCAAGTGATCTTGTGAAGAGAGAAAAATGCACCTATCATGATGTGTTCCAAAACATTAGGTTTGGAATAGATATTAACATAGATGGTCACTAAATGGTTGAAAGTTTCCCTTTGATAAGATATTTTGTGGGAGAAAGTGAAGATTGGGCCATCCTATCAAGGTGGAAGACATCAAATGAGGGGAGTTAAGAGCCTCCAAACTGAGCTTAGGTATGACAGGAGAATAATGGTGACAAACCACCCATATTAAGTCTACTAGATCCATGTCCTTGATTATGGATTCCTCCAAGGGGAATCCAATCTCCAACAAGTACAAGGGGGAGGTAATAGCCCAAATGGGCATGGGGTATTGATCAATATAAAGTTTGTGATGAGTATCCCCAATGAGATTTAACGATGTTGATCAGTTGGCTTTGAAATTGAGCTTAGCTATAAAGAGAGGCATTGCAGTGCTGAAGGAATCAATATTCTTAGCTAAGGGTGCCACCCAAGGATCAGGGATATGGTGGGGTTCCCTGGTGCGATGAGAGATCATTTATGAAAGCCATATATTTGGAGGGGTAAAGTGGGGGAAAGGGGAAGGCCATCATGATGAATAATTCATTAATCATCCCTACATTGACACTCTCATAAGTAGCCCCAAAGTATCTTAAGAATGGAATTGTAATGTTGGGAGTGGTTTGCAAATAAAGAGCACAATAAGCCAACCAGTCAATGGTCACAATCTTCCCTTGAAGGGGGAATTTAAAAATGCCAAAGACCAATGAGATGATGAATATCATTGTGAAAAACCAAATATAACCAAGTAAAAGGTTTCATTTCAAAGGGGAATCAATCACCTCAACCTACACCAAGATATTTTTCCACCAAGTTTAATGGGAAAGGCTATGATGTTGTCATGACACTGAAAGATGTGGCCATTGAATGTATTTAACAAAGTGACCAAATGAGAAAGAGTTGGAGAGTATATCATTTTATGGCAAGACATGGACATGATGCAAGTAGTTTTGGCTTCATCAATTATGGTGCAAAACATGTTCTTTCCCAAGGTGCAGACCTGAATTTGGAAGGAAACATCAAGGGAAAGGAGTTTGAAATTAAGGGCAGTTTAAAACATAATGATGTCTAAATCAAATGGGTTCATCCATAAATGGATGAAAATAATGTTTTTTGTTGTGTGGGGTAGCTTTGAAGAACATAAGGCTAACATTACATAAGGTGCTTTAGCCAAATATTCCACAATGTTGTAGTGATGAGTGGCTTGCACGTTGGAGTTGTGTGTCAATCATTGAAGTACATTATTTTGGGGTCATGGAACTGGTTCAAGAGTTACTTCTCAATGTGAAGAGAGGAACTAATAGGATTATTTGATGGAAGGTATTTCTTGGAGGTTGAGGAACTTGGTTTGTGGTAATCATAGGCTAGAGTGGATAGGTCAACTAAATTTTCAACCATGTAGAAATTTTTCCTAGATTATAATTTTTCTTGGGGGAGCAGGTGGGTGTGCACCTCCTAACAAAGTATTTGGACTGATAGCAACCACATATTTCTTTCGAGTGCGAATGGGTTGGGTTAGAATTATGGGTTGGTGAAAACATTTTTGTTTGCTAAAATCATAGTGTATACTGTCCACACAAGGAAATTGATGAGTCAATTGATATTCACTACATATTTTACAAGGGTATTTCACGTTTTGTTTCCCTTTCTAGTTGTTGGGTGCAACATCTTAAGTTTGTGTGGTAGTCTGCTCAGAAGGTTGGTTGTTCGATTTGTTCTTTTTCTTCCAACCTCTAAGTTTTTGAGGATATTTGGGTTCATGGACTGAACCATGGGAACCTCAGAGTTTTTTGTAGGTTCCAAAGAGTAAGGAGTAGGGAGCACACTAGGTGTAGTAGAGAACCCAACAACCATGTGGCTCAATTGAGCAACAAATTGGCTAACATAATGTTTTCAGATCAAGCCCACCACACCATCAATGTGGGTGATAGGTTTTGGTTTGGGAGGATCTGCAACAATCCTTGGGTCATTGGGGATGATGTCATGCAACATCCCTTATTTGGAATAAATCAAATCTAGGTGTTGTGCATGGAAGATGGCTTGTTCCTCAATAGTTGTACAAGCCATGGCAACGTCACAGGCCATATGTGAGAGTAAGGATAGGGTAAAGAAGTCGAGTACTAGGTGATCACATGTTTCGATTCATAAGAGGCATCATTGGAATCTCTACTTGTGGATATGATATGAAATGTGTGTGGAGATATCTTAGTGGAAGTGTGAAAAAATGTCTGTCCTATTTCTTGGCGAATTGTAAATTTGAAATGAGAGAGAAAATCCATCATAAGCATGGAAAAGTCGTGATAAGAAACCATATAAAATTCAACATACCATTTGGCAACATCACCAATGACAATTCACTAGAAGAAGCATAGTCATATGCTATCTTTGATGAGTGAGTTGGATGAGCACCAGAAATGATATGTGGTGATGATTGCTTTTGGGGTTCTCACTTGGCTTGTCGTTGAACTTAGGTATGTTGGAAGGGACGTTATGAGGAATGGGTGGCCACAATGGATTATGAAAAATAGGAAAATTTGTGATTTTTACCAAGTTAAAAAGGTCCAACAATATGAGGAAAGGTAGTTGGGAGGGGGGGGAATATTGGGTCTGCAAATTGGGAAACTAGGGTTGAACACTAGGTGTGTTGGTAGGAAGATAGTTTGAAGGTGTAGGGACCACCTATTGAGGTGGAAACTCGAGGTAAGGGGAACCAGGCATGGAAGATGGTTTTAAGGGAAGAAGTTCCCTTAGGGATTTCCCCTAATCGGAAAGGTATTGATGGGATTAGCTTCACCATAAAAAGGGTGTATGAAATTTTACAAATGCCTAAATGAATGTATATTAGGTGTGGAAAAGGTGGTGGGGGTAAAGGTTCTCCCGGTTGTCGAATTTCCCCTAAATGGAGAAGGGTTTCCATAAGATGTGTGTGGTCTTTAGAGTACTACCTCCATAGAGAAGTGTTTCCCCCAACCACTTGGTGGGAGGGACTTGATCCCGTAGGAATGTTGGGAGACGAGAGTGGGGGATCACATAAACTTAGGATGGACTCACAAGAAAAGGATTTGTAGAAGGTCCACTCCTATTTATAGTAAAGGAAAAACTTCTCGAGTGAGGGAAGGTTGTGGAAGGCAACACTATTGATGGTGTTGGTATCAATAAAGGAGGAACAACCATAATGGTGAAAGATGACATCGGTGCTTGGACCCAAATAGAAAATCCGCAAATGCTAGGAAGGGTAGTGAAAATGATGGTTTTTCTGAGTGAAGCTAAGGGAGGGAGCAAGGTGGATCCTCCTCTATAAGTAGTAGTAGGTGGCTGGGGAATTCCTATGTGTTGTCTTAGCCATTTTGAACATGGCATGGTAGTGGTAGAAGAAGAAACACAACTCTAGCATAGTTGAGTTGAGTTGTTGCAATATAGGTCCAAACGGGTCAATCAATGGAGGATTGAAGTTGGGAATGATTTTGTCATCTGTGGTCCCAAATTTAAGGCTTACTCCTAAAGAAGTGGTCTATGCAGTACAGTGGTCCAAGAGAGTATGATTTGGTGACCACATTCACCTACGAATAGTCGGTGGTTCTTGTAACAACCCTGGGATAAAAGTTCATGTAAAAAAGTTAATAAAGGTAGAATAAGACCAAGGTCATGGGAAATGTATTCCAAGCTGAATGTTGAGAAAAAAATCCTAGTGGGTGTTAATTTAGCCTTATTATGGCTAAAGGAAATTGATAAAGGCTTTGAAAAGGAAAGGAGGCATTTATTGGCATTTATTTATGAAAATAAAGGAAAATAGGAGAAAATAAAGGTGAAATGTCACTGGATTGCATGAGAGGAAAATTGAAGGAAAAATAGGAAATTGAAGAAAATAGAGGCCTCAATAATACAAAGGCTTATTAGGATCAGTTCACAGACTTCTGTCAGTTTTAGATTGGATCTTTGTCTCTATTCTCTCTCTCATACTCTTGCACACTTAGAGCATTCTTGGAGCACGCTAGAATTCGAGAAAGGAAGGTAAAGAAAGGACAAGAATGTAACACCCCTTCCTCCCAGGTCCACCCAAGAAACCAGCTAGCCAGGGTAAACATGCAATGAGAGAGGCTACTATAAAGGACTCAACTTCCTTGGTGACCTTAAGGAAATGGAACTGATGGAACATATTAAACAAACCCATCCTCTTCGACAACAATACCCTTAGAAGACATGTTAGCCACTTAGACATCCTGTCCCTGAGTCCCATTGATGATTTAAGCCTTTTAGCCCCTGGTAGCTCTCATGCTATAGGCATGACAGTGTCCAGCAACCCAAAGTCTCTCTCATAGGCCTATCTGCCAGTGATTGTGGAAATTTATCAGTAGTCTTGTGCCAGCGATCATGAGATTTGAGCCACTTTTCTAGCCCTAAATCTCGACCTCTGCCCAAAAATTGCTACGACCTTCAAAATCCATCAAAGACATGATAACAATACTGATAAATCAAAAATCAACCCCTGGACTAGGCCTGAGCATCCCCAACTGGGACTAACATTCTATCAAACACTTGGCATCAATGCAACCTACAGGTCTAGGATACAAATAAATGAATGAAATAACTTATGAAACATAACCAGAAGGATCACCTCCTTCCCCATTGAACTATTATATCATCATTTAGGTCTTGCATCCATCCATTTAAAAATTACAAGTAAATACATGAAGTAACCATGACATGAAACAATCATTTAACCATGCTTATAACCAACATAAAACCATATAAACATAAGAGATATGACAGCCATTAAATCCACATATAAATCAGTGAAAAAGTAAGAGAACTTAACTTTTATTAATCATAGGAAAATCTAATCAGGTTCAGGACTTCCACGTACCACCAGACCATAGACATGGTTTAACCAAATCTCTCTTTCACCCAGTGACCCCCGTGCCATATTCCAACCATGAATGTGGGATCTCATAGAACAACCAATCCAAGAACAACCAAGGGAATCTAGAGGTTAAACCACCTCCACCCTAAACTGTGATCACACCAAAACCAGTGCTTTGATCACAACTGAACCGAACCTGGAATTCCATCTAGAATCCATCACTACCCTTGAGGAATTTTTCGTCTCCTTTTCTCTCAAACTTCGCTACAATCCAATCCCATATCACTAGGCCCTAAACTGAGACTAGACTCTCTGGATTTACTGTAATCCAAACCTGCATCACTAGGCCCTAAACCGAGACTTCTCCCTCAGGATTTACTGTGTATCTTGCAAAATGGTTAATGGATTCATAAGCCTTTTTGAATGAACCTTGAGACCACCTCCGCCCCGGATTACGAAATCCATCCAGCAAACCAAAGCTCAAAATTGAGATAAACATCCCAACATACCATGGCATCCGGAAAAAGGAAATGTTAGGCTAAAAACCACCGTCATAACCTGACAAAACCATGCCATCGACATCAAGAGAACCATACACCAACATGAAAAGCCATGCATGTCCAAATCAACTAGGAAATCACACATGAAAAAGGTTACTTGTAAGTATTCCTGCTGAAGTTGTTTGATCCTACTCTTCTTCCTTGATCCTTGTTGTCCTTCCTTTCCCTTTGCCTTATTTTCCTTCCTTGATCCAAAGCTAGAGTGCTCCAAGAAAACTCTAAGTGACCAAGAGAGACTGAGAGAGAGAGAGAATAATGTGAGAGTTCCAAATTTGAACTGAAAAAAGGTTACTGACTGATCCTCAAAAGCATTTTTATTAATGAGGCCTCTATTTTCTTCATTTTCTATTATTTTCCTTCAGTTTCCTCCTCAAATGCAACTTGTTACCTTTACCTTCCTTTTCTCCCATTTTCCTTTATTTTCATAAATAAATGTGCCAAAAATGCCTTTTTTCCTTTTAATGTCTTTTCCTTAGCCTTTGCCAATTTTCCTTAGCCAAAACACACATCCAATGATGCCCACTTGGATGTATTTTCCCAACATTCAATTTGGAATAAGTTTCCCTTAACCGTGGTATTATTTTTGCTTTATTTACTTTTATTACATGAAATTTTCACCAGCATTGTTATAGAACCCTCCCACTTGAGGCACATCATCCTTGGTGTTAAACCACACCAAGATCTCAACAAAACTATTGAAAAGAAAAAATACTACCTATGGACATTTATAACTTAGCTCGTTGCAGTATTTACAATGAAAGGCCCACTCTAAAGAAAAACATCATGACAACATGACAATATAACAACCATAATAACATGACACCCATACCTCTTATTGGAGCTTTATAACTTAGCTCATGGGGGTATTTACATCCAAATATATATATATATATATAATTATTATATATATATATATATAATATATATTATATATACCAAAACATCAACAAAACATATGCCAAACATATACCAACATCAAACCAAAAATGATTTGGCTCAAATGGAAAACAATGAAGGATACAAGGCCCACATCTAATCTTCCATCTCACATGTAGCTTCTTCTGACCCAAAGTGCTTCCACTGCACTTTTACTTGCTCTATGGCTATGTTCCTGAGCATGAGATGTTTCCACTGCAATATGCACTAAGGCTCCGGCTGGAACTCTCCTTCTTGCTCCACCTACAATACAGACTAATAAATAACATGATAAACATCCTTTATATACTTCTTAAGCAATGAAATATGGAAAATATCATGGACTTTCACTCTTGGAGACAATTCAAGTTCATATGCCACTAGTCCAATCCTCTTAAGGATCTCGAAAGGCCCGCAATACCGTGGTGCCAACTTGGCACATGAACCAATCCTCAAAGATATTTTCTTGGGCTTGATGCACAAATACACATGCTCCCCAACCTAAAACTCCTTGAACATCCTATGCTAATCCACATAAATTTTCTGTTTGTCCTGTGTTGCCTATATTTTCTTCTTTATAACCTACATTTCTTACTCCATGTCTTCCAACATGTCCGGCCCAATAAGCACCTTATTCACTCGATCACTCTAGCTAATGGGAGCGTTACAACTTTGTCCATACAATGCCTCAAAATGACTCATCCTCAATGAGTCCTGATAACCATTTTTGTATACGAACTCAACTAATGGAAGATACTCTTCCCATTTCTTATTTGGTGCATCACATACATTCTCAACATATCCTCTAAGATCCTATTGACCCTCTCTATTTGTCCATTTGTCTGTGGATGATAAGATGTATTGAAGGCCAACTCTGTGCCCAATCCTGCAAATAGCTCCTTCCAAAACTTGGAAGTGAATTTTGCATCCCTGTTTGACAAAATCTTCTTTGGAACACTATTTAGTTTCACTATCTCTCTGATGAACACCTATGCTACCTCATTGGTTGAATATGTAGTTTTTTACTGGAATTAAGTGAGCTACCTTGCTTAACCTGTCAACCACGACCATAATAGAATCATGCTGCTTCACTGTCCTCGGAAGACCTGTGATGAAATCCATGCAAATTACCTCCCATTTCCATTCCGGAATCACTATAGGTTGTAGTAAACCACCTGGATGCTTACATTCCGCCTTGACCTATTGACAATCTAAAGATATAGCCATGAACTCGGCCACTTCCTTCTTTAGATTAGGCCAATAGTAGAACTTCTTTACCTCTGTCAACATCTTCTTATATCCTGGATGACCCAAGTATGGATTGACATGAAACTCCCTCAGGATAAGCTTTTTGAGCTCACTGCAATTTGGCACATAGATACTACCTCTAAACCTCACCAAACCATCTACCGTGAGACAATAGTTTGCATCCTGATCACCTGTACCTGTGCTTTGCTATAAACTGTGCATAATATCCATGTATTTGTCATCCTATTGTCCTGCCTACAAGATCCTATCATGTAGCTTTGTCCCATAAGATCTCATAGCTACTATATGATTTACCTATACATTCCTGCTAAGAGCATCCACAACCTATTTCTCCTTCCCCTTGATGTATCTAATCTTGAAGTCGAACTCACTAAGGGTAGCCAACCATCTAGCTTTCCTGGAATTTAGATTCTACTAATCAAACAAATACCTCAACCCACTGTGATCGCCCAATAATTTAAACTACCTGCCAAGAAGATAGTGCCTCCACATCTTCAATGGATGTATAATTGCTGCTAGCTCAAGATTGTGTGTTGGATAGTTTTTCTTGTGCTCATTCAGTTTCTGTGACTCATATCACACTACCTACCCTTCTTTCATGAGAACACCAATTCCTCTCTTGCAAGCATCTGTACAAAATACAAACCCCTTGTCGGGATCCACAATATTTAGCACTGGTGCATGTGTCAACAACTGCTTAAGTTGCTCAAAACTAGCCTCACATTGTTCTGTCCATTTGAACTTCTTACCTTTTCGCTGCAATGATGTGATCGGATATGCAATGTGTGAGAAATTCCTAATGAACCTCCTGTTGTAACCTACCAATACGATAAATCATCTCACCTTATCCACATTCTTAGGACCTTCCCACTCCTTGATGGCCCTTATCTTTTTTGGATCCACTCCTATGCCATCCTTGGAGACAACATGCCCCAAGTAATGTACCTTAGACTAAAAGAAGTTTCACTTGCTAAGTTTAGTATACAACTGATGCTCTCTTAGAAATCTCAACACTGCTGCTAAATTCTCGACATGTTCTTCCTCATTCTTAGAATATACCAATATGTCATCAATGAATACAATAACAAACTTGTCCAGATAAGGATGTAACACATTATTCATCAAACACATGAATGTAGCTGGAGCATTAGTCAAACTAAATGGAACACCAACAAACTCATAATGCTCATACCTGGTCTTGAACGCAGTCTTGAAGATATCCTCTTCCTTGATGCGTACTTTATGATATCCCATTCTCAAGTTGATCCTAGAGAACATTTTTTCTCCCTTCAACTGATCAAAAAAATCATCAAACCTTGGCAAAGGGTACTTGTTCTTTATCGTTACCTTATTCAACTGTTTATATTCAATTGTACGAACCAAGATTCTGCATGCACTTCTTTTCTCAAACAACACTTATCCACCAGGCCAGGATTAATATAACTATAGTTAGATGCATGACCAATTAAAATAGAAACAACTTGATCACAAAGCTTACCGTCCATCTCAATGATCGATGCTTGATGATCAGTCTACCTATTGTCCACAACTGCATAGATCGAAGGAATTCTATGACCAACATCACCAACTCTGTGCGCCTCCTGAGCACTATAGATCTAAGGTCTACTACTACTTTGATACTGTGGACAATCCCTCTTACAATGATCCTTACCACATATCCAACATTGCAATGGTCCCTTACCACCACCTCTAGCTTACTGCTCTCCATGTCCCTTCTCAGCTATATTGAATCTCTTATAAGGAACTACATTTTATTTCTCACTTGCATCTTGAGGTCTTCCTCCCTTTGGTGGCCATTTCCTTTAGCTTTCTCATTTATTTTCATGTCATGGTTAGGCTAAACTTTGCACTTCGACTACTCATAACAATGCTTCAACTTTCAGATGGCCTCCTCCAACGATCTAGGCTCATCGAACTCAATTTAGTCTCTGTATGTAACTTGCAGTTCACTGATGAATCTTTGAACCTTGGCCTTCTCCTCCTTGAGGTAAGGCACATATCTCAACAAATCCAAAAATCTGCTAGTATACTCATCATATTTCATATAACCCATCTGCAAGTCATAAAACACCTTAGCTCTATCATTATAGTACCTCTCAGACAAGTACTTCTTCTTGAAGATCCTTTCAAATGCATGCCAACTAAAATATTTCTCATGTATACCTTTGACATTCTTTGCATCTTCCCACCAAATATCCTCTTTACCTTTGAGATTGGAAGTGGCTATCTTTGCTTTCATGTTTTCTAAATAATCATGCAATTGGAAGAATTTCTTCATACCCAACAACTGTGCCTCTACATCCTATGATTTATTCAGCTCTCCATCAAAGGTAGGCGACTTTTCCTTCTTAAACTCATCTAGAAAGTATCCCTTATCACTCCTCCTGTAAGGATGATGACGATGATGATCATGATGCTTGTCAGAACTAGAGCTAGAATAGTACCTATGTCTATCACCTCTCCTATCCAAAGTGTCCAACAACATGCCATCTTTAATCGTCATATCTATTTGACCTATGTCTACTAGGATACCTACTTCCATATGCCCCATTAGTTATGTACTCATGTCCATGGCTGATCTGAAGTGGTCCCTGTCACTGCAAATCTGACAAACTCTGAAGTAGTATCGCATTCACCTCTGCTTATTTCTCTTGTGCCTGCATGATTTTTTCATAGTCTTCTTTGCAACTCCTTATTTCTTCCTTCAGGCTTCTCAATGTGTCTGCCAAGTCAGAAGAGTGACCCACACCACGCTACCCATATGATGCATAAGGAGATTCTATGTAGTATACCACCTTGCTAGCCATATGATCTCTTTCCTGCAAGGCATATTATGTCAGCTAAACCAAATCACAATAAACCAACGTACCTTAGCATAATTTGTGGAGGATACCTTGTCTGCAAGATCATCAAATCAACGTGATACATGTATAACATAATCATAACAACATATATACATATATCAAATAAGTGTATCAACACATAAACATCATTCTAGATAGGGTCCAGTCATCAATGCAAGACCATATCAATAATGCATATTATGACCTCATGCATGACAACAACCATTACTCCATTGCACACATTTCCACATGAAACCATCAACATGCATAACCAATGCCTAAACAACTACACATACGTATGAACACATGTAGTCGAGCATAAGTGATCAATTCTTGTAACCAACCTACAAGATTGATACATGTAATCAAAACTTTCAAGAATGAAACCTACCATACAAGGATGTATTCAAGATGCATACAATCATATAACCAATCATATACTTCTGAAGATGCATCCCAAAATCACATCAAGTTCCTCATGAAAAACTTAGTACAATCATGATTAACATGATGCAATGCAACAAGCACATGGAATGCAAGTGTAATAGACTGACATGCAACTATGACCGAGCACCTTCACCCAAGGAGAGTGCATCCACACTCTGGTACCAATCTGTAACACACCCTCCTCCTAGGTCCACCCAAGCAATCAGCCAGCCAAGGTAAACATGCGACGAGAGATAAGGGATTCAACTTCCTTGGTGACCTTAAGGAAATGGAACCGACGGAAAATATCAAACAAACCCATCCACATGAGCAAAAACACCCTTAAGGCACACATCATCCACTTTGACATCCTTTTCTTGAGTCCCACTGATGATTTAAGCCTTTAAACCCCTAGTTTCTCTCATACTATAGGGATGACAACATTGAACAACCCAAAGTTGCTCTCATAGGCCTATGCGCTAGCGACTATAGACTTTTCTTAGTAGACCTGTGCAAGCAACCCCAAGATTTGAGCCACTTTTCTAGCCCATAATCTCGGCCTCTGCCCAAAACTTGCTACAACCTTTAGAATCCATCAAAGACATGATAACAATGTTGATAAATAAAAAATTAACCTTAGGACTAGGCCTAAGCATCCCTAAACGGGATTGAAATTCTGTCGAACACTTGCAAATTAATGCAACCTACATGTCTAGGATATAAGACAAAGCATAAATGACTGAAAGAACTTATGAAACATAACCATAAGGATCACCTCCTTCCCCATTGATCTATTATATATCATCAATTAGGTCTTGCATCCATTCATTTAACAATTACAAGTAAATACATGAAATAACCATGACATGAACCAATCATTTAACCATGATTATAACCAACATAAAACCATATAAATATCATAGATATGACAACCATTAAATCCACATATAAATCAATGCAAAATTAAGAGAACTTATCTTTTATTAATCATAGGAAAATCTGACCAGGTTCGAGAGTTCCACATACCACCTGACCATAGATATGGTTGAACCAAATATCTCTTTCAGCCAGTCACCCCCATGCCATATTCCAAGCATGAATGTGGGATCTCATAGAACAACCAAGGGAATCCAGAGGTTAAACTGCCTCCACCCTCACCAAACTGTGATCACACCAAAACTGGTGCTCTGATCACAACCGAACCGAACTTTGAATTCCATTCGGAATCCATCACTATCCTTGAGGAATTTTCTGTCTCCTTGTCTCCCAGGCTTTATCGCAATCCAATCCCGGATCACTAGACCCTAAACTGATATTAGTCTCTCAGGCTTTACCGCAATCCAAACCTAGATCACTAGGCCCTAAATTGAGACTTCTCCCTCATGCTTTACCGTGTATCCAGCCAAAACTAGTTAAGGGATTCCTAGGCCTTTGGGAATGAACCTTGAGACCACATCTGCCCTGAATTCCAAAATCCATTTGGCAAACCAAAGCTCAAAACTAAGATAAACATACCAACATACCATGACATCCAGAAAAAGGAAATGCTAGGCTAAAAACCACTGTCATAACTCAAAAAAACCATGTCATCGACAACAAGAGAATCATACACCAACATGCAAAGCCATGCATGTCCAAACTAGATAGGAAATCACACATGCAAAAGGCTACCTGCAAGTATTCTTACTTAAGCTACCTTATCCTGCTCTTATTCCTTGATCCTTGCTTTCCTACCTTTCCCTTTGATTTCTTTTCCTTCCTTGATCCAAAGCTAGAATGCTCCAAGAAAACTCTAAGTGACCAAGAGTGTGTGAGAGAGAGAATAATGAGAGAGATCCAAAATTGAACTGACAAAAGGTTGACAACCGATCCCGAGAAGCCTTTTTATTAATGAGGCCTCTATTTTCTTCATTTTCCATCAATTTCCTCCTCACATGCAACCTGTGACCTTTTACCTTCCTTTTCTCCTATTTTCCTTTATTTTCATAAATAAATGTGCCAAAAATGCCTTTTTTCCTTTTAATGCTTTTACCTTAGCCTTTGCCAATTTTCCTTAGCCAAAAAGCACATCTAGTGACGCCCATTAGGATTTCTTTTCCCAAAGTTAAGCTTGGAATAAGTGTCCCTTAATCGTGGTCTTATTTTTCCTTTATTTACTTTTTATACATGAACTTTTCACAAGGGCTATTACAAAGAAAGTAAAGGAAAGAAAGGATCAAGAAATGAAGAGTTGGATCAAGCGGCTGTATCAGGACTACTTGCAGGTATCAAGTTGAATGTATGATTTCCTTGCTAGTTTTGGAATGCATGGTAGATGCATGTGTGTATTTGGTTCTCTTGTTGTCATTGGCATGGGGCTTTCCAGGTGTGATAGTGGTTTTTAGCCTTGCCTTGCCATTTTTGGATAGCCATGGTGTGATCGGGTTCTTTCATTTGGTTGAGCTTTGGATTGTCGGATGGTTTTGGAATTGGGTGAGGTGGTCTCTGGAAAATTCCTAAGGGACTAGGAATCCCTTGACTGATTTTGGCAGGATTGCAGTAAAGCCTGAGGGTGGAGATGGGAAAATTCCTCAAGGTATTGGTGAAGAAATTCAGAGGCATCCAAGCTTGTTTAGGGCATAGTGATCCCTTGATCATTTTTGGTGGGATTGCAGTAAAGCCTAATAATGTATGTTCTTATGTTTGGGCCTAGGAATCCCTTGATCAACAATGACGAGATTGCGGTAAAGCCTAGTTCTATAGGTTCTTGTTTCAAGCATAGGAGTCCCTTGACCGATTTTGGCAAGATTACGGTAAAGCTTGAGGAAGCCCTAGTTTTTTTTGTGAGTCCCACATTCATGCTTGGAATATGGACACGAGTGATTAGCTGAAAGAAAGATTTGGTTCAACTCAATTTATGGTCATGTGGTACATGGAAGTCCCTAACTTGGTTGGCTTTAATAAGAGCTATTTTTCTCTTGTATTTCATGAGTATCTATACTTGTTTGTTAGTATTTTTGTTATATGTTGGTTATAAGCATGGTTTTATGAAATATTCTAGTTATGTCTCTTAACATGTTTTTATTGGTAAATGAATGGTTATAGAACGCATGACCTAATAGATGCTATTGCAGCTATTTCGAGAGGGCATCAAACATTCTTGATGACTTTTACATAAGTAACCGACCCCTATATTCATATATGCATTCATGACCTGTAGATTACATGTTCACCATATGTTTGAAAAAATGGATTTCATGGTTAGGCCTGGTTAGGTCAATTTTGTGGCTCAAATTTGTATATTTATATTAATCTTGATGTATTTTATCATTCTAGAAAGTTTCATTAAGTTTTGGGTAGTGATTTGGAGACAAGCCTTGAAAAGGTGGCTCAGATTCTTAGGTCACAAGCTCAAAACTGAGAAATTAGGACTATAGTCGCTACCTTGTAGGCTTATGCATGTGACTAGAGGCCTACAATTGCATGGATGCAACGTTATGTGTGCGGTTGGGAGTCCAAGTCAGTGAAAAGGCAATCTGACTTAAGGTTTGGGCACCTAGAGGGGTGGTTTGGCTCTTGGGAGTCATGTAGCTCCTACTAAAGGCCAGTAAGGATTCATTTTGTCGACTCCATTTCCTTAAGGTGATCTAGGAGGTCGGGTCATATCATAGTATCCCTTAGCTCATGTTTACATGGGTAGACTGGTGAAAGTGGGTAGATATGGGAGGAGTGGCTATAAATCTTCTACAATAGGGGAGAGACCATGTTTCCCTCACGACCAATAATGGTTCAACCCCAAATTTGGAGTTGGAGAATGACCCAAAAATATAAAAAGGTAAAGTATACATAGACTAGAACCAAACAACATGTTCTAATAAAGTCCTAAGAAATAAGAAACAAGAAATGCAACGATCAAAGGTACCACCTGAAGTTCAAGATGCTTAAGGTGATGAAATACCCAAGGACCTTGAGTTGACAAAGGACTGAGAAGAAATAACCCAAACCTCCTAGTATCAACCTTAACCGACACAAGTGACCTCATTGAAGCTAAACATCACCCCGTAGGAGAACTTATATGATGATTGGCACCTGCCTCAAGTACAGTGGGGACTTCCCACACATAGTTACCTAGGTAAGAGCCCTAGAAGATAAGCCACTAAGGTTACCACCTCACAGCCAAAAGACTGGAAGGACACGTGGTTGGGATCATACATGTAGGCATGGTAACTAAGCTTGAAACTTCCTAAGAGATTTCTCAAAGTGAGTCATACGCCTCTCAAAGAAATCCCCATTAACGCGCACAACCCAGTGAACACCAAAAGCTAATAGAGAAGGGATGTCACCCTACTAGTTCCAATGCAAATGCGTGCTTGAATCCTATGTAAGAGGATATTTCAACAAGTGTATGACGTGATAATGAATTTTACACTCTTTAGTAGATCTAGTTGAAATTTAGTGGCCTTGGAGATCTTAGTCTCCAATCCTACTCCAATGCCCTAACCTATTCGTGTTAGTGTGCTATAAAAAGTCTATTTTATTTTATTTAGCATTATTTTTAATGGTTGTTCTTTACTCGATCAAGGTGATGGAATACAACTTAGGTGGTATTTTTAACACTTTGAAAATTTATGCACAAGAAGAATTCCAAAGAATGAAAAGGATGTAATCTTTAAATTCAACGAACTTTATCTAGAGAAGGGAAAATTGTTTCTTTCTTTTTATGTTCAAGTTAAACAAGTAGAAACCAAATGCAATATTTCCAATATATTTAGTGCACATATTCTCAATATCTTTTATCCAAATTAAGACTTTGTGGTTTGCACATATGCATGCAAAGAATGACTTGGTGGAGTTCTTACTTAGAAAGGACATGTGATTTATTACAAGTCCAAAAACTTTATAGAGCATGAAAATAATTATGCCACACATGACTTAGAACTTCCTACCATTATTTATATATTGAAAATGTGGAGACATTATTTAATGGGGAAGAAATTTGAGTTAAGAATAGAGCATGGTGGTCTAAAATATTTATTTGAGCATCAAACTTTAAATGCTAGGATAACAAGACGATTGGAATTTCTTAGTGAACATGATTTTGTGTTTAAACATATTAAAGGAAAGGAGAAAAATGTTGTTGATGCACTCAATAGAATGGTATATGCAATGCATGCTATAACCATTAACTGTTAGATGTCAAAATTATATTTAAATAATAATATTTTGAAATTTGTTGTCTCAAATGAGAAATACCTAAAAGTAAATGAATGATTACAATAATGGTACATTAGAAATATAAAGAGTGCAAGCTAGAAGAATATGAAACTCTTATGCATAAAAATAAAGTGTATGTTCCTAATTCTTATGGATTAAGGAGGATGGTATTAAATTAATTGCTTAATGTTTCATATAATGAAAAACATATTTATTAAAATATGATAGCAACAATAAGAAGCTATTTCTTTTGGCTAGGAATGAAAAAAGATTTATGAAATATCAAAGAGTAAATGTTGAGCATAAACAATAGGTAGGTTTGCTACAACCATTGTCAATTCTAGAGTGGAAATAAGAAGTAGTAACCATGAATCTATCACTAAGTTACCCAAGATAAAAAGACAACATGATTCAACACTGGTAGTGGTGGATAAATTAAAAAAGTTACTCATTTTATTCCAGCTAAACCAACTCATAAGGAAACTAATATAGTATAAGAAATTGCTAGGATGCATGGAGTACCTAAATAAATTGCTTCTAATAGAGATCCAAAGTTTACTTGAAAGTTTTGGAAGGGATTATTTAATTTTTTTGGAACAAATTTGAATTTAGTGTAGTCTATCATCCACAAACAAATGGGAAAATTGAGAGAGATAATCAAGTGATTGAATGCATGTTGAGGATTTATGTGATAGATATCCAAGTGGGAGGACTACTAGTTAGAAAGATGTTGTCATTTATTTCAATGGAGTGTTCATGGAGTGGAAAATATCTCTAGTGTAACATGTGTTTAATGGAGAATTATATTGAAATCAATGTTTACCTCATATATCCAACTCAGATTCTCTTTAAAACTATTGAGATAGATATGTCTTGTAAACACCCTCCTAATGTTTTATACCACTATGAAAAATACCTCCAAGATTAGGAGCTATGGGTGGTCAAAGTTTACAAGTGAAAGGATTGAAGTTTAGTAGGGTCCCAAGACTCATGGTTCCATATGACCTTGAAATCCATGCCAGGGGTTGGGTTGGTAATAAAATCCTTAGTTAATTTTCATTTGAAAAAAATATTAAAATATAAAGGACCATATTAAAGCATAGGAGGGATCGTGCCATTACATGTAAAAGGCCACATCATCGTGCGTTAGGGTTCAGTTCCACTAGGGGACACACATATCGCCTCAATCCTTTTTATATCGATAAAGTTTAAAAACATAGGGCTCCAAGCCTCAAGGTTCCCATCCCCATTAGCTAATGTGATAATTCATGTTAACATTTTGTGTCTCATCCCTGTTTCACATGGTGCAATGTGTTGGAGGCACCTAGATATCAACACCGAGATAGGAAATTGTTCCCCTTAACTATCGCACTCATATTCACATCTGGACCCTTTTAATTAGTGTATTATGCCAATGAGCCAAGTTCTGAAGACCGAGATGGATATTTTACCCATCAAGTGTTGTTCTTATTTCACATCTTTCCCCGTAAAAACATGGACGCCAGCCTTAAATTTTTATGAATATTTTATGAAAAACACAAGTCTAAAAACCCCCTCACCTCCATATAGTTGACATGGCATGAGGACAAATGGAACAATTATTTTGGATGATAGAGAAAGCATGGATCAATCTTGAAAGATAGGTGGATCAATGAGAAGATGCCATGGTGGCATGATGATGTTAGCATGACATTAGCTTGAGATGACATGGTAGTCCAAACAGTGACATGTGGCATGCAAATTTAGCATTTTGAGGTGGCCAAGTGGGCCAAAAATTTACAAAACGTTGCACCCCCATTAAAGGACACATGGTAGATGGTGACATAAGCATGGCATATCTCACCTCGGTGGTTTTCAAGTGCCAGCAATGGAAATGACTGAGAGACAAGACTGAGAGAAAATAAACTTCTCCATCTGTTGATGTGAAGTTTCATGTCTTGCCCCATTTCTAAAGGTGTTCTTGGTGTTTTTGGAAGTGGTAGCAATGGAAATGGATGAAATACGAGATAGAGAGATGAGAAACTGCTCCTCCTGCAAATGTGAAATTTCACATATTGTCCCGTTTCTAAAGGGGATTTTAGTTGTTTGCATTGAGACATTCCCACGAACAAGACTAAGATACAAAGATTGTTCCCATGGCCATCACTCAATGGCAAAGTCATGACACTTGGGCACACGAGCTATTCCATATTGGTCACATAAAAAGGGGTCCAAAGGACTAAGGGCACAGGAGCTTGAAGCACATGTTTGAGGCATAAACGGAAGGTGATTTCTTTTTATTGATCTATAGTCTTCATTTGTTGTGTTAATCCCATAATACATAAAAGCAAGGTTTGTGGAATATATGGGGGACTTTCGGTTATATACAAAATGATCTACAATTTTGATGTAGGCACGACTTGAGTGATTTGGAAGCACTTTGGCATTGTGTGCCATATTTAGTGGTTTTTCCTAAATTTGGAAGCTAACTAAAGATAGAGTTGTAGTTAAAACCTCTGCTAAAACATGAAACATTCTAGAATTTCCAAAATTATCAATTAAACTCATTTTTTCATCACAAGATAAAAAAACAATGATTGAAGACAAATTGTACACATCAAGATGACTTAACATAAGAGAAAAACAAGAAGTGAACAAGATCGACCATCAATTAAATGCAAATTAAAAGTTGAAGTTAACTAAATTTTTAATTCTAAATATAGCAACTCATATACTTTATAAGAAAAATTGTATCAACAAGATATTAAATTGAATTATCGATCAAATAAGTATGTTGTATGAATACTAAAGGTTTTTACGATGATTTTATTGTCATAGATTGATTTATGTTTATGGGATTGAGGCCTTCATGATTTGAGTTTGAAAATAGTATGGAATAGGAATCAAGAAGGTCAAGCAAGTTGGAGATTCCTTTCAATAGCATGGGATAAATTGGGTAGTAGGAACTTCCTTCATGTTGGAGCCTGATAAACTAGCAAGCTGGAGCTTGTAAGAGATTTAGGGTTGAAGCCTTCAAGTAGGTTGGATCCCACAAGTTGTGGCTTAAATATTGCATCATAATACAAAAAACTTTGGTGGTTTTCCCAGTTGGGTTTCCACATTATATCGTGTGTCCTGATTTATGGGTATGATGTGCTATTGATTATGATTGTTGGTGCTAAATATTCTTTATTTTGTGAAAGAAAGTTTTAAATTGTCACATTACTGATTCACTCCTTCTCCCCCCCTCCACCAT
>APFE030067758.1:21089-49201 GCA_000404065.3 Pinus taeda | reverse complement strand
AATATTGTCTTTTTTCAACACTACTTGCATTTAGTTGAATTTACATATATAAATGGATATGAAACTTCATTAAAAAACAATTCCATTTGAATATTTATATGGTAGAAAATGCAATGCTTAAGTGAGTTTGAAATATCCAACCAACAAAGTAATACTTGGGCCAAAGTTACTCAAGTAAATGGAAGAGTAAATGGTCAAGATTAAATATGACTTAAAGGAAGCATAGGAAAAGAAAATGAGTTATGCAAATAAAGGTAGGATGTTGAGGGACTTTAAAATTGGAGAACATATATTCTTGAAATTGAAGCCAACGAAGTAATTCTTTGAATTTGGGAAGCCACATCTAGCTAGCAATGAGATTATATGGTCCATTTGAGATATTGGATATAATATGATTAGTTTCACACATGCTTGATTTACCTAATTTTATGACATTACATAATGTATTTCATGTGTCATTATTGAAAAAATATGGGCATGACCCTAACCATGTCATGGAATAGACTTTGATTTAGGTGCATCCAAAAAGAGAATTTGAAGTGCAACTAGTGCATATACTAGACAAGAAGGTCATAGTGCTCTAGACTAAATCCATGGAGGTCTAATAGACCCAATACAACTATGAACAAGTAACATTTGTATATAGAAGATGGGATAGGGTAGGAATACCCATGTCTATTTTGAAATTTTGATGGAAAAAAAAATGATGTATAAATTGTTGTACAAATGCATGGTGATGTGAACTAAGGATGATGCAAATTTTAAGAAGAGGTGAATGTCACAACCTAGTTGTTGATCACTGGATTACTAATATCTAATTTCATATACAATGAATGGATGAGATCCAAAAAATGTAAAATGTAAATATTGTACAGTAAATATTAGTGATAAAATGCATCATTGGTTGCACACTCAAGGATGAAAATTGGGGGCTATGATTCCAAAAGAGAAGAAAGAAAGGGGGCCTAGAGGGCTTAAAGGTGCCAAATCCAAATAATATTATTTTACTCCTAAGCTTAAGTCTTTTTTTTTATGATATCTTGAGTTATATCAACCTTGGGATGAGTTATCAAGAAATATATGGGCCTCTTGGGAAGATATGTGGTTATTTCAAAGCATAAAAATATATTTCATGTCTCTTGGTTATGCAAGAGAGAGTTTTACATCATTCATATTCCCAAAGGTTCTTGGGAGAGATTATGATTCCATGACTGTAATAGAATAATAGGTATGAATGTTATAAAAACCACGGGGAATTGATGTCCATGTGCAAGGTAGAGAAGGGGATAGCAATCCTTGTGATGAAGGGGACATAGAGTTAGTGGATTGAAATTTATGTGAGAGTTTATAGCTTGTGATAGCTAGGAAATTGGGTTTTGTAAGACAATTAGAGCCATAAGAAGAGATCATATTTTTGGACTCATAACTTCGAGTTAAGGGTGGCCCCTTTGCAAAAATATTGTAGGTAACAGATATCCTATGGTTTGGTGGAATGTCCATTATCTAAAGGAATCAAGTATTTAGTTCCATAAAGATAAGTGTTATGAATTTTTTCTAATTATGTTGAATTTAATGAATTTTATGTTGTTCATTCTTTTTGTTTTGTCTAAATAAATTAGTTTGCATCTATAATATTGAATGAATAATTGTATTTGCATAATCCTACTTGTCATGTTTCATTCATCCATAAATTAATAATATGATAATGAGGAAAATAATATTAGAGAAAGAAACTAGGTGAAATATGTATTTTCAAGATGCATCCATATCCTCAGTAGTTGTAGAGGATGTTGGGTATTTACATAATTCCTATAAGAAACTATGCTATGAAATTCCAACTAATTCATAGAAACCCCAAATTTACTTCACAAAACTCCCCAGGGGAATTATCAATCTCTTTAATAACTTCCTACATCCATAATTCAAGTGATAACCCAGGGAGCTTGACCCATAAGGGGGTCAAAACTACATTTTTTGAGAAGGAATCAAAACAAGGTGATCAATTTTTTAGAAATAATGATGATGGCTCCCACCTCCAATACACAACCAAGATTTTTTTGACATCTTCCTCTTTTCTCAAGCCAAAACCCATCCACCCATGCAAAAGTATGCAATATTTTGGACTATATTCCATAATTAAAACCCAATAATATTTTATTTGGGAACTCAATTCCCCTTCACCCATCCTTATGCCAATAAATTTTCTAACTAAAACCTTAAAAAACATTTTTTTCACCTCATGGGCTTCACTTCATTACCCAAAATAAGATTTGCTAAATTATTTTTTAGTTTCACATACCTTTTTATATCATTATTTACTAAATTTCCCTTTCAAAGAAAACTTTTTCCTTCCCTTTTGTCATCTCTATAGAGAATGAAAATAAGGAGAATGCCACTATGTTGAAGCCTTGCACAACTATAAATAGACAACTTGCTTGCATTTGTGGTACTCCCCCTCTCAAGATCCAATATTCCTTTACCACTTGAAAGCTTAACCCATACCTAGAAAAAATTCCTAGTTGAGAAAAAGATTTCAACACTCTTACCTTGAGGCATATATTGTAATCAGACTCTTGGATCTAAGCCTAATATACTAAACTGTCAAGCATTAACACCTAATTCTGCTTTCACTCTAACATATTATGAGATCCAAGTAGTCACCTACCCACTTGAGCTCTCCACCAAATGAAACTACGAAACCGCTACCAGCTACATTCTAGTTCTAACACCATTATGGCTCTACAAGACTATATATCCACCTTTGTACACCTAATATGCTACAAATATTAACCCTAATTTTGGAGCAACAAAGACTAGAACCCTCTCACATAAAAAACCTTTCTCCTAATGAAGAAAATAGAACACTTGTGGAACCACTAAGTTGTGTTACTATGTTCTTCCCTTCAAAAGGATTTAGGGTCTAATATACTAGGTTGATCTGCATTCCCTACCCACTATCTTCCCATCTAAACTCAAGCTATCACACTAAAAAATATTTAATTTGAACTAAGTTAGTCTAGTTTAATTCAAATCTACACTTTTAACAGAAAATATTTGTGGTAATGTAGCTTAAGTAGAGCTTCTTTCTTATAGCAAGTTATATGGGTTATCATTCCCTTACTAATTTTCAATATTTAACATTTACCATTTTCATTTATAGATATTCAGTGTTAAAATTAACACTAAGTTTGATGCTAGATCTAGTGATAAAGCTTATGCTAAATTGGATGTTGAACTTAGCGCTAAACCTAGTGCTAAATACAAAATGTAGTTTAACACTATTTTTTTCACTAAGAAAATGTTTCACCTTGAAAAAATGCATTGCAATATAGTGCTAAACCTAATGGATCTAACCTATTTTATTGTAGTTTTAGTTGTCCCAATCTTTTTTATAACATCAACTTGGAGAGAGTAGGTTATCTCAATTTCAATTCACAACCACAATATAGGCATGTGATTCCCTTTTCCATCCTCTTTCAAGGAAATTGGAAAATGGTATCCATAATAATCCTTTCACATATTTCTTACATCCATTTTTATGTTCTTTTGCATCCAATTATGCATCTATTTACCACAATATGTTAGTTTTGTGTCCAATTTTGCAACTCGTTGCATCTATTTTTTATGTTATACGTCTATATCATAACCATTTTGTGCCCTTTTAAGATCTCATTTTTTTCATCTTTTTATATTTTTACCTATTTTTGCATCTATTTAGCATCCTTTTTGCACCCTTTCTACACCCTTTTTGCATTCTTTTATGCCCGTTTGCATCTAGTTTGGAGTCCTTTTCTCCTCTTCATGCCATATTCAAAGTCACAATTTTGAGCTACAAAGGAGAATTTATGGTTTTGAAAAGTTGACCTAATGACATGTTCACTTCAGTACACTTGGTATCTATCCTATCCTACTAGCTCATGACAATTACTGATCACCTCTTAATGGGGAATTTTTTGAATGAAATGTTGTACTCTTAAGATTTTCATATTCTTGTATTTTTCAATTTCAATTTTTCTAATGATAATAGTGGCAACATTTGGTTTTACCCAGCACAAAGGTAGTAATATCTTCTCTCTTTTTAGAGATTGCAAATTTTGTACACGAACTCTTATATATATATATATAATATCTATTATATATATATATATTATATATATATTATATATATATATATATATTATATATATATATATTATAATATAGTATATATATATATATTATAATATATATGTAGTTCATTTCATCAAATTCACCTTTGTCTATCTTATGTACTATAATACATTAAGCTCTGTAATTGAATGTTGTTGGGGATGATAATAATTTTCCTCCTTAAATCTTAGATTGAAGCCATAAAAGGTCTGCTAACTCGACCCTATTTGTGAGGATTGAACCTGAAAGAGTGGTCAAAGAATCAACCAATAAGGGATCCTTCCTCATGAGGCCATGCCCATGGAGTTCACAATGTGAAGATAAACCATGTTATTTAATGGAAAATCTCTTGCTAATGCGAACTTGTGGAATTTGTTTTTTTATTTTCTTATTATTTTATAAATTTCAGTCCACTACCTAAGGTAGAGAACAAACATTATCTTCAAAAAATAATACACACAGACATACATAGAAATAATGCCCTTACAAATTGACTCATTATCTTTCTAATTAAAGCATTAAATTCCCTTATCACCTTAATCACCTCAAAAAACTAATTCTTTACCATGTCTCTTTCATATTATCGAGTTTTTCTTTCATTATCCCTCATTCAATGCTCACTTTCCTTCACTCACAAAAGTTCACACTCAAACATCACTTACTTCTTCACTTTCATCCCTCGTAATTGTTTCTCCACCTAATATTTTAGTCATCAATGATTTGGAGGCACTACTATTCACGTCTTAAGAATCTTCATTTACTCAAGTTTCCAAAAACAAAGTCTTGAAAAATTGTAGCTAAGTTCAGTCTTCATAATTATCTTTATACTATATCAATATGTATTCTCATGGTAAAGAGCAAAAAATAAGATTTTATTATTATTATTATTATTATTATTATTTTCTAGTCAAATCATGTTTTTCATGCTTCTAGGGTTTATTGAGTCAAAAGAAAAATTTATCATGAGTCAAAGTCCCATTTGGACTATTTGTAAGAAAAAAAATTTATTTTTTAGTCAAAAGAGTCAATTTGTCACCACAAGACCAAGTCGATTAGAACAAACACCTATTTGACCTTTTGGACAACTATAAATAGAATATACTTACACCTCATTTAAACACATTCACACACTTAGATTTATGTGCAAGAAGAAATTAGAGACTTTGATGAAAACACAAAGGAGAGAGAGAGGAAAGTCAAAGGAAAGATAAATTTAAAGTTTTTCTGCCTAGATCTACAAATTCTCTGAGGAATTATAGGCCCAAAGTTTCAAGAGGGATGAAATTACAGGGGCCGAAATTTCAAGAGGTGACCAAATTTCATATGTTTGACCAACATTGACTTTTTTGACTTTAAATTGATGGAGAAGAATTGAAACAGGGCTGGTTTGGGTCTGTGTGGCAATATTTGTTTTGGCCTTGGGTCAAAGAAATCTCATTTTGATCTAATTCTAAAAGAAAAGGATTTTCTTGGGTTTTCCCCCTTGTGGGGTTTTTCCATTGGTTGGGAGCCTATATCTTTGTGTTATTTGTCTCTTGGGATCTTCATGTTTTGAATTTTGGTAATTGCTTGATGAAGAAGAGAATACAAATTTAATAAGAAGCCAACAACATTCACAAGTAATTATCATGACAGAGAAATTAACCCTAATCTATCAACATCTTTAATTTCTCAACATGGTATCATAGATAAGGTGAAGGGAAGGAAGGCAGTTTGAAGATCACTTCTAGTTGGCTTGAAGACAATATTACATTAGTCATCTCTCCAAAAGGAAGGTTTGAAAAGGACATCATCTTAGCAACTCTCTCTCTCTCACTTAAAGACATCACTGAAGACTCTAGGAAAGCAAGTACCTGAATTATGAAAAGTTAGCATTATAGAAAGCTACAAGTCAAGTGTTAAGAAAGTAGTTCAAGTTATCTTATCTAATTTGGAGTCTAAATTCCAATCTCTATGGGAAACAAAATTTATATCTCTATGACACCAAACTTAATCTTTATGATACAAGAACATTAGACCGAATAAGTTGAAGAAGACTAAGCTTACTCATCTCTGTGGAGAAGCTCGAATTGTGCCCTCAATTAAAAGACTAAAAATTCAAGATTCGATATTGTTTAAGTTTGTTGACTACAAATCCTCAAGTTCGAATTTATTTCCTCAATAGAAAAGAACAAGAGAGAAGTTTGAATATCTGTGACATACAAATTCCTATGGCATATTTTCTCTATGATGCGAAGACTTCTATGGTAGTTGTAAGAACCATCTTGTGACATAACGTGAGATCTTTGAAGTACCAACGATGCCTTACATATGAATCATCGCTACATCAACTTCTATCATGGTGTGACATAGATTTATTTCTCTACTACCTGGACCAAAGGCTATGAATCTCCCCTAAGGAAGTATCACCATACTAGTAATGAGATAAGCATATGAATTCTATGAAAATAATACAATTGGAACTTAATAATACATACACGCACTACTCCATACAAAATATTCTAGGAATTTTGACGATCCAAGGCATCGAGTTTCTAAAGTATTTACAAAATATAAAGTCTGTGGCATGAACCTATGACTAACCAATTGTGGCACTATGCTTTTATGCAAAATTTGAAGCTATATATTGGAGGGACAAAGGAAAAAATCATGTGGATTTTCTAAGGCAAGCAAACAAGAAATCAAAAGTATAGAAACCATACAAAGAAGTCTATTATCTCTACACTAATGCAAGCCACAAAAGGAACATTGCTAGGAGACACATACGTTATAATGTGAGCTACAAGAACTATCATCCATGATCAAAACTAACTACATCACTCATCAAAGATGAAATCCAATAGTTTAAATTACTCTCTAAGGCAACACTATTTTGAGGCACTTGAAGCTTACTAAAATATCGAAGAATGCAATTTTGGAGGCATTGTATACAAGAAACCATTAAAATTTATCACTGTACGAAGTCCTGAGGAACAAAAGTTTGTCATCTAGTCTCTAAGACTTACATTTGATGTAGGATTTGACCTTGCTACACATCTTCATAGAGAACAAAGCTATAACTAAAAGATCACTTGGTCTATAGTATGATGGAAGGGACTTTAACTAGGATCTGAAGTATTTGGAGCACATTCCTGAGGAATAACCATGTCATACTACCCATAATTTCCTACATGTAGAAGAAGGAATAACCATGTCAATAAAAGATAACCTATTTGAAAGGATTTGTTTGAAAGAAACTAAGGCAAAGCTAGTAGCTCAATGAAGGTTTTGTAGTTGAATAAGTTGAGGCACCTTTTTTTAAAGAAAGTAGGCACTTGACAATTGAAGATGAGACAAAGGACCAGATATTTGCAAAGAAGAGTTAAGGTAAGGTTGTAAAGGTATGTACTATTCTTGTGTGCATTTCATTTACTGGGTCAAGATGATGATAATTTGATAGATAGTAGAACGGTCTGCAAAAATATATATTAGAGACCATGACATATAAGATATGGTTGATATGTTAGCACACCAAGTAGTTTACTACATATGAAAACTATAATAAAAGGCATGTCAATAGTTAAGGTTTTGTAGAATGCTTGTAGAATTTTGCAATTCTTGAATAATAGGTCTTGGTGACTATGGAGAATCTAGGTTTTGTAAACCCTAGAAATTTTTTTAAAACCCTAGAAATAGAAACCCTAACCAATTGTTTCTAATGTAAAAAGAAAACCCTATTTCTTTAGAATGACAGGAATGACAACATGTTGACGTGAGGACAAGGATGATGAAAAGATCCAAGATTAAGAAGGATTCAACTCTCTTCAAAATAATAAGTATTGTGTATCTACTTTATTTAATATTACTTGTTGCTATTTTGTCTATATACTTTTCCCTTTTGTTCTTTCATAGTCTTCTAAACAAAGATTGTAGGTTAACACAAGATCTATCTAAACTTGACTGACAAATGGAAAATTTGGAAGAACGTCACAAAGCATGAAGAAGGAAAGTCAATTAGATGGAAATAAGTTCACCTACATCAACTAGAAGAAAATGAAATCTGATTGGTTCAATTGACTGGTACTAATGCTACTAAAGATACTATTGATGCTTGGGAGCTAAGCTATGTTGTTCACTTTAATTTCTTATTAATTTAAACAACCAAGTGCTACATGAATTGTCAACCCAGGGAAGTCTATTTGTATCAAAGGCAATCACACACTGTATATGCTCAATCTCAAAAACAATGAAAAGATGTAGTAACAATTACACTAATCACACCTTTCTTTAAACAAATTGAAGTTCTACTCTGAGTTACAGCGGGAACAATCTCTCTATTGTATACAATTATCAAAAGAATTCTGGATCACATTAAAAAGAACAATCTAGGAAAAGAAATCAATCTACAGAGGAAAATAGTAATTGTGCTATAACAGAGAACAGGACCCTATTCCCCAAGCAGGAATCGTCAGCACCTATTTCTGATTATCATGCTTCGCAAACTCACTCTGTAAACCAGATTACCAATTAAAATAATTATTGATTACCGATGAATGGATTTATGAAAACAATGCAATAATCAAATAGAAACAGAGTTTCAGCAATAAATACAGAGTCCCAATAACACATAAGTAATTTCAGCAAACAGAGTTTAACAAGGCATGAATGAAAAATAACACTTAACACACTATAGAAATTAATGGGTGAATCTTGTGAGGAAGGTGGGCCCTTTCCTTCTCACATGATTCCCCAAAAAACGGAACTAAGAAGGAGTGCTCAGAACAATATTTTATTCATTTGTCAATGTATCATATTACAAAAAGATTCAAGTTCCTTTACTTTTAGCTAGACCTTCCCGTAGTCTGTCTCCCCCTAATGCTGATATCTCCTCTATTTAAAGAGGAGACATCTATTATACATTTGATTACATTATAAATCCTATTCTTAACCCGATATGCTAAAATAGGATAATTGGTTCTTCCATTAGCAAAATGTTGTTACAATGGTTGTGACAATGCCGACTTTGGAATGTAGTTGTTGCGGCCAGTGTAACAACTCCTTTGATGATATCTTCTTGTTGCTGTCGAATTTGAAATGCAAATCACGGGCTATTTCAGCAACGGGATTTGCGCACTGTTCTAATTGTTTTAGCAGCGTAGACTGCAATGATAAATCTGCAGTCTTCAGACTGTTTCAACAACTATATATTTACGATCAATAGTTAATTATGAAAGTAATGTAAAATTATATGTAAAACAAATTAAACATATAGTAACGAGAAGAAATGTTATATACCTTTGGAAAATGGATTAAAGTAATAAAATAGACTTCAAATATGGATTGTAAAAAGGGTGGAACGATAGCAAAATATGTGAGCAAAAAGGTATAATGTAGGGTCCTAACATCCCCCCCAACTGAAATGGTTGCATGTCCTCATGCAACTTCACTCTGAAACCGAGTCCGGGTATTGGCCCTTAGAGTGCAAATTACTTAAGCAGTAACTATAGAAGGTACTGTCAGTTAGATCTCTGAACCCTTGCACATTTTGTAGCCTCTGCCATGCTGCTGCTTCTTCCTTTTTAGTCAACCTATAATGAGCCTTATATTCTTATGTTGGCATCCATATAAGAGGAAAATGAAAATGATACCCTATCTAATTTTCAGCACATTGCTGAACACATCTGATATAATCGGGTACCCTTGAGATTGCTACTTCAAGATTAGGGGGACTGAAGGTTATACTCCTACCTTTCTTTAGAGGATTGTTGCCAGAATAAGTTGTTTTCTTTTAAGGCAGCAGCTTCCTTGGTCTTAACAAAGTGTTGGCAGTCTTGTAGCACTATTGCTTGTAGTTGCTTGGTGTGTTCAACCATCCCTGGTTTTTTCAAAAATTGATGATACTCTGCATCAAAAATGGCAGGATTTTGTGGCTTTGGTCAAATCCACAGGAGTTGGTTGTCTCATTATGTCTTGCTGCAAGAAACGCAATCTGCCATGTGACCTGATTAGCAAGGAAGGAGGCAAATGCCCTGATATGAACATCACCAACCAAAGGGTTAAGATTGAGCTTCCTATTTTCAGGGAACGCTTCATTGTGGAGATACAACTCACAGAGTAAATGTTGATCACTGGTGGATGCTTATGTGAAAGTTTTCACAAACTGTTCAGGTCTAAATACTTCATGAGGTCTCCCATCTTTAATTGCCTTTATTTGAAAGAACGCTAAGCATTTTTCAAGAAACAGAGAATAATTGGAAGATGGTTTCCTGGCAGCTAATAATTTCTGAACCAAATCAAACATAAGGAGCAGTTTACTTTTTAGCTCTTTATTCTCTTTCTTCTGGGCCCGAGAATGTTGGAGTACTTGCTCCAAGGCTTCCCAGTTTGAATATATATGATTTTGCCAGAGTAATTTATACTCCTGCAAGATCTTATCTTGCGAAATAACATATTCTTTCTTCCACTTTTCCATTATTTGGTGCTTATCCCGAGATTCAGTTTGTTTTTCAGTACTGCAAGTGGTAGGCTGAGGTATAGTCTGAGTAGAAATAAAAACAGGATCTTCAGTTTTAACAGTTATAGTAGCCCGAGGTACTTGTGGTTTAGCTTCCTTTTCAGAAATTTTTGAAGGCCCTACTGGTTCTTGTGTGACAGTAGGGCGTTCCTCTTTGATTGCAGAAGACATGGATGTAGGGGAGTCTCTAGGCAATGAGATTTCAACTATTTTATACCCTGCTTGATGATAAATTTTACCGCATTGGCTGCACATATATTCCTTATACTGATCTTTCTTTGTATTTTTCTCGGCCATGGATGCTACATGGGCTAAAGTGTACAAATTAATCTTTTCGTCATAGGCTTCCCTTGCCATTACTAATTCCTGCTTATAAGCTTCGAGTTCTGATTTTAGAAACTCGTTTTCCTGTAAAAGGGAAGCCAGGGTGACTCAGCTTTGTGTAACAGTCACAGTCCTAGTAGCTGGTTCTTGTGTTTCAGCCGTAGCTGGTTCTTGTGTAGCAGCTAGAACTGGTTCTTGTGTGGTAGCTACTGAATGAGTCGCTGGTTCTTGTGTAACAACTACGTGATGTGCAACATCCTGGGCATCTAGATTTTGTATATCAACAGTTGGTTCTTGTGTTACAGCTACGTGATGTGCAGCATCCTGGGCATCTAGATTTTTTATATCAGCAACTGGTTCTTGTGTTACAACGGTAGCTGGTTCTTGTGTGGTAGCTATAGCTAGTTCTTGTGTGGCAGCGATTGAATGAGTAGCTGGTTCTTGTGTGACAGCTACTTGTTCTGAAAGAAATGATGTCGTAAAATCCTAGGCATCTGGTTCTTGTGTTTCAATGCCCGAGGGTGAGATAGGTAAAGATTCCGGGACTTGGGACTGTGGTGGGGTATGGGATTTTAGATGAATAGGTTGAGAATTTAGGATAGTGGCAACAGTTTATGCTTCAATTGACGCCCTCATCCGTCTTTGGGGTAAAAAGGCAGGGAGAGTAGTAATTTTCCTTTTATGAGTGGATTTTTTTTGAAGGGGAGGGTTATCAGAAATGGTAGCTTCTTTGGTTGAGGCCCTCGTTTGTTTTTTTGATAGGAAAATAGTCTTAGTTTGCCTTTTTCTTTTTAGAATAGAGACGGGAAGGTTATCTTCAGAATCATCACTAGGGATATGAACAGTAGGATTAGATGATTATGCTAAATTGTGGGATGGAGCTGATATGGTGGGAGGGTCAATTGGATCAATTGGCTCTGCTGGTGGAATTTTTGGAGGGTCAGGGATGCTCTCTGGTTGTTGCTCGTGGGGATTTTCAAGGATTTCTTGAGGATTTTCAGCAACTTGCTGAGGGATTTTAGCAGCTTCTTGAGGAATTTCAATAGCTTGCTCAGGGTCTAAGGGTGGATTGTTTAGAGGAAGGTTTTGCTGAGCAAAACCCCTCTGAATTAGTAGTTGAACAAGATGGTGATGGGTGAGAGAAAGGAGTAGGAATTTTACTTGTCTGCAATAATGTGACATATTTCTAAGACACCCAAGTAAATAATAAGGAATATTTAAGAGTCGACCATGTCTCAAATGATTTAATAAGACAAAATCATGCTGATAGACTACCTGGTAGCGACCTTCACAAGTAAGGTAATGTTTGACGAATTCAGCAACCTTCGGCCATGGAGGCGGTAATGAGTGAAGTCGGACACCCCAGCCTTTGGGCTCGACTTTTTCTCCTGGCAGAAGAAAATCATGTTATGCATTCAGAATAATATGCTTGTGACTAAACCATCGAGTGCTAGTGACTGACAGACCTGAAACCTGTGCTATGTCACCCTCTGAGACTAGAATTCGAACTCCCTGGAAAATAGAATGATCTTCCTATAGATTTCATGCAAATCCAAGGACATGTTGTGGATCAAATTCCTGAAGCCTCTGAAAATATCCTATCCATCCTGCGTGCTGAAAAATCTGATACGCCTCTGGATATAATTCACACAGAGCTATCAAGCCAGGCTCATGTCGAATAGCAGGTCCTCCCATAGTTAACCAGCTTTGGTAAAATGCACAGTCAAAAACCAAGTTACCGCACTTCGAACAAAGTAAATTTTGTGAGTGAGAACATGGAGTAACAGCGAAGAGGCGAGGTAATAAGATGGGATAATGGGTAAGAAAAATGACGGTAACTGGCTTGCCATGAAATGATGGCGTATAGTTTCGGTATTCCCCCCCAACTATGGTTGAAATAATGACTTGAAATGTATGGGGATTGTGGTAATGATGAACGTAATCTTCTCATTTAACCATAGTTTAATTGTACTTATACATAATATTTACATACCTCATGTTTACCTTTAATTCATATTTCGAAAAATATAGTGCTCGTTCATAATGGATCAACGATAGTCATGGAAGAAGCTTTTGAAACATGAGGGAGATTATATTAGAGGTCTGTATAATCATAGGAGAAGGCAGTGAAAGGAGAGAATTAGCATAAAAATAATGGAAGAAAGTGATTTTCATGACGGAAAGTGCTGTATAGTGATGTCTTTGAAAAGAAATGGTGTTTTAGCAACGGGAAAATGGGTAAAGGGTGGTGTTTCAGCAACGGGAAATATAAGGAAAATGTTGTTGAAGAGTATTGTTTCAGGTATGGGAAAAATAGGGAAAATGTTGTTGAAGAGTGTTGTTTCAGCAATGGGAAAAATAGGAAAAATGTTGTTGAAGAGTGATGGGAAAAATGGGGAAAATAAATGAGGCGAATTAATGATGAAAATGTTACTCGAGGATGGGGAAATTAACTATGGATGGATTGAAATGAGATGAACAATGCTTCACAAGATGAAGCTTGGATTTGCTTGTAGTAGGATTATCCTTTCCAATAAACCTTTCCTAAATCTAGAATCTGCAAAATAATCAATTGTAACATGCCAATCCTTAACAGGGATTATTAGTTAAGAAATCTAATCTAATGTTAAAAATACAATGAAGAAAAATTAAATGCAATGAGGGGCAGAAGGCTCCCCCAAAAAGAGATAATGTGAATTTGCCATGCAGGTGGCCTTAAAATCCTCTTGGAAATGGGTCTCTGGTACAGACGGAGCCAATGACCATTTACTAATAACGATGTTCTAGAGTCATCAATTGTTAAGAGCCTTACTGTTCCATTGGGAAAAACATTATCTATTTCGTAAGGTCCCAGCCATCTTGTACGTAGTTTCCCTTGAAAATTTTCAAACCGAGTATCATACAATAAAGCCCAATTACCTTTCTGGAATTTCTTATGCTTGATGATTTTATCATGCCATTTTTTCGTTGTTGTTGGATCATAGTTGTTTGATGAATGACATCTAACCTCTTTTCATCCAATTCCTGAAGCTGCTGCAACCTGGATGTATGTGCATTAGTCAAATCAAGGTTAATAGCTAAAGCAATTCTTAAGGTTTTAATTTCAAATTCCATAGGAAAAACAACACTTTTACCATAAACCAATTCATAGGGAGAAAATCTTGTAGTATTTCTCCAGGTAGTTCTGTAAGCCCATAGTGCTTTAGGGAGCCTTTGAGACCAATCCTTCCTGTTTTCCTTCACTGCTTTTGTTAGAATGGCTTCTATAACTTTGTTTGTACTCTCCACCTGTCCATTGGCTTGGGGGTGGTATGGTGTAGTCATTCTATGATGAATATGATATTTTTGAAGGGTGGTTTTAAAACCATGAGAATTGAAAGGAGGTCCTCCATCTGTAACTAGCTCTCTAGACACTCCAAATCTAACAAATATTTCTTCAAATAGGAAAGCTAAAACAACTTCTTCATTAGCTCTAAGGAGTGCTTTAGCCTCCACCCATTTAGTCATATAATCTGTGCAAACCAATATGTAAACTCTTTGATTGGATGGAGGATTAATGGGCCCTACAAAGTCTAAGGCTCATCTTTCAAATGGTTCAAGTATTACGTGGGGATTCAATGGCATTTCATCTCTATGATTAGGTTGACCCATTCTCTGACAGTTATCACAAGCCCGAACATATTTCTTTGCATCCTTGAAGAGTGAGGGCCAATAATAACCCATCCTGAGAATTTTATGTGCCGTTCTTTTATTAGCAAAATGCCCTCCACAAGGGCCATCATGACAAGCTTTCAGTATATCATAAACCTCATCTTCTCTAATGCATCTTCGGATTTCATGATCAAGTCCTGTGTAGAAAAGACACTGACTTATCCAGCTATACCGAGCACTTTGTTGAATGATCCTTCTTTTCTCTCGATGTGATAGGTGTGATGGTAACTTCCCTGCAACCAAATAATTTTCAATGTTTACATACCAAGGTGAGTGAACATATACTACAAATAAGTATTCATTAGGAAAGGAATCATCTACTGGAGTATTATCATCAGCTTTTAACTGAGAAAGGAAATTAGCAACTACATTTTCTTTACCTGGTCGATCTACAATTGTAATACCAAACTCTTGTAATAACAATAACCACGTGGTGACTCGAGCATTTGTGACAGATTTGTTCATTAAATACTTAATAGCTGAGTGGTCAGTATGGACAAAAGTAGAGTAACCAGTAATGTAATGTGGAAATTTATTCATGGCTTAAATGACTGCTAAAAATTCCTTTTCAATAACTGTGTAATTAAGCTCAGAAGGAGTCATATTCTTACTAATGAAGTAGATAGCATAAGGAAGATGGTTTTCCTCTTGTCCCAAGATAGCTCCAATTGCAGTATCGGAAGCATCAGAAGATATATGGAAGGGAACTGCCCGATCAGGTCCCCTTAAAATAGGAGCTGTAGATAACTGATGCTTGAGTTCAACAAATGCTTCCTGGCAAAGATTAGTCCACTTGAATTCAACATTTTTCATAAGTAACACAAACAAAGGAGAAGCTATTTTGGAATTTTTTTTATAAATCTTCTGTAGTATCCTACATGTCCTAAAAAAACTTCTCACATCAGTTTGTGTTCTAGGAATAGGAAGCATCTGAATTACCTGTATTTTGGATGGATCTACCTGAATTCCTTGAGATGAAATAAAGTGTCCAAGTACAATTCCTTCACTCATCATCATATGACATTTTTCAGTACTTAAGGAAAGGTGAGCTTGTACACAACGTTTAAGTAATTTCTCAAGGTTTTGTAATGCATCCTCAAAAGACACACCATAAGGGGTAAAGTCATCCATAAATATCTCCATAGAGTCATTAAGCATATCAGAGAAGATTCCTATAACTGCTCTTTGAAAGGTTGCTAGTGCATTACATAGTCCAAATGGGAGAACTCTATAGGTAAAAGTTTTCCCTAGGACTAGTAAAAGTGGTCTTATCTTGGTCTTGGTGTCCAATTTTGATTTGATTATACCCACTAAACCCATCTAAGAAGGAGAAGAATTTATTCCCTAACAAACTATCTAACACCTGATCAATGAATGGCAAGGGAAAGTGATCCTTTTGAGTGGCTTTATTTAAGGCTCTATAATCTACACACACTCTCCATTTCCCGTTTTTCTTAGGGACTATTACCAATGAAGAAACCCATTCACTGTCAAATATGGGATATATAAACCCTGCATTAAACAATTTTTGAAGTTCCTCTTTGACAATTTCCCTTAAATTAGGACTCATTCATCGCTGGGGTTGACAGATTTGTCAGCAACCCTCCTTGATATAGATGCGATGAGTACATAATTCAGGAGAGATTCCCTTCATATCTGTATAGTCCCATGTGAATGCTTCCTTATTTTAAAGAAGTAAATTCATTAGTTGTTGTGTTTCAACATCTGTCAAGTTGGGGTTTATGTTCAATGTCTTGCCAAGTTCAATTTCTACTATTATGCTTTTAGAGGAGATGGTAGTTGATGTTTGAGGTAGATCTTCAAATTTAAGCTTTTCCCAGGTATCGAATTTCAAAATTGCAACCAACTGATTATGTGTTTTAGAAGTCACCAAGGAGGGTTCACAAATAAAATTATTAATTACTTCATCCTCAGTGGTATCTTTAAGGCTTAGAACTTGTCCGATAGTCAAAATAGGTTGAGTAGCATTATCATCATAGTCCAACCATACAAAATTATCATTATTAATCATGGGTGTGGCGTGAGGGTAAAGAGTAAGATGCTTGGTTTCATATCCATTAGAAATTGTCATTGAACCAGATCTACAGCTGATAAAGGCATCGGTTGTGGCCAACCAGGGCCTTCCCAGAATTAGAGGATGTCCCCCCAACTTTGTTGTAGTCTGTAATACCACAAAGTCAGCTGGGTAATTCCAGGATTCAATTGAGATGATTAGGTCTTCAATGACTCCTTCCGGTTTGATTGTAGAATGGTCAGCTAGATCTAGAATGGTTGGTGTCTCTCTGATTACATTCTTTAGCTGTAACAGTTGTGAAGTTTCAAGAGTCATAATATTTATAGCAACACCTAAATCTACCAGAACTCACTGAATGATTGTTTTTCCAATTTGTACTGTAACAGTAGGATGGTTGGGATCACCATATTTAATAGGAGGGGCTTTACTGGACATTAAGGTAGATAGATCACCCATAACATGAACTGTAAGGGGATCTTTGGCTTTTCTATTAGGTTTCTTAATACAAATATCTCTCATAGTTCTGGCATAAATTGGTAAATCTCTTAGTGCTTGTAAAAGTGGAATTTTAACATAAAGATTCTGTAATTCCCCTAAAAGATTGAAAGCAAGTGGCTCAGGCGTTCTAGTCAAAGCTAAACGCTCAGGGAATGGTGGTTCTGCTGTTTCAACATCTTATTAGAGGGTGGTTGTACCTCCTTACATGAATCATTTTTCTCTCTCTCTTCTTTATCATAATCAAAAGAGGTAACATCATTAATAATGGGTTTGACTATTTTCCCAGATCGTAAATGAATATCATTACACTGTGCGGTGAAAACAGAAAGTCTAGGCTGGCTCTGAATATCAATAACTTGCACAACTTTATTATTGGGGTTAGGGTTTGGTTGTACAAGTAGCTGGGGTCTCATCATTTGATTATTAGGTGGAGCACATGATGGTAGAGGGAGTGGTTGCTGAAACTGAGGAAATTGACTTGGAAACGGGAGTTGTTGACCTCTCCAGTTTGGATTCCATTGGTTAAAGTAAGATTGTTGTTGTGGAGGGCAAGGAGTCCACATTGTTGGGTCGACACAGGGAGGGTTTGTTTGTTGCATGGGTGGGTAATTCATTTGATTGAAGGGTGGGTATTGCATATGGTTAAAGGGAGGGTAATTTGCTTAATTAAAAGAAGGATAATTGTTCCAACGATTAGAAGACGTAAATGGCATATTAGAGTTCATACCTTGTCCTCGTGGTTTCCACTACCTTCTCTGTGTCAACAGATAGACTGCTTTAGCTTCTTCTTTGGTTGGTTGCAATGCTGCTTTTATTCCTGGTAAAGAAGGGCATTGTTGTGTTTCATGATCCTTCTCACAAAGGGTGCAAATTGGCACTTTATCCAATGGGCATTCCCTTAGTGGGTGTTTATCTCTGCATTTGGGACAAAAGATAGTACTTGTTTCTTCTTAACCTACAAGGTGTCAATCTATGAAGCAAAAGAACTTAACATTTCAATTTTAAATTCCTCAAGTAAATTACCTATTTAAGCTCTTGTTGCTCCTCCGCTGGCTTATTTTTGAACTCTTGAATATGTATTATCCCTACTGTTTGATCTATTCCTTACAGCTCCTCTTGAACATCTTTTATAGAGATTAACAATTTATTCATATGATTCTTTAGATATGTCCCCTTTACCAAGAATATTTAGTGGTCGGCCCCAGTATTGTAGCAATAATGTTGCAACTCCTGGGACTCCCTTCTTTACTTTTATCAACCCAGTAGTTCGTAACAAACTTGGAAGCGACAGTGTTGTATGCACAAGTACTAGCTCTTGCCGCAGCTATCACTTGGTTAGCTGGCACAAGTCCACTAGGAGCTTAAGCCAACTTCTATGAGCTCTTAGAAGAAGCTTTTTAACTGATGGATGAAAGCTAACTCAAAGGGGGCTAATCTACTTGCAGAAAGAAGTGAAAAGCGGAAAGGAAATGCAAACCCTAACAAACCCTAGTTTTACCGACTAACCGTACTGGTGTAAGAAAAATGATGAAAGCTACAGAAAGGAATGCCATTGACTCTTAGAAAGGTAAAATGCATGTGACTAAGCTACTTCTGAAGTGAAATCTGAAAAGAAACATCTTTTTTGTATTTTTGAGTAAGTTGGCAGAATTATTGTGCATGTGCTTTAACTGTTTTTGACTGTGCAGAGGGGGATTGGTGAAAGGAAATGATTGAAGGAGGTTGGGAAGGTTAGAAGAGGGCCTAAGGGGTCCCTAGCACCCTTCCAGAGAGTTTCACAGTGATCGGATCTCAAGAAACCGCTTTCGTGAGCTTCTACAGGTAATCTGCAGGGGTTCTACAGGATGTTCTGTAATTTCTACAGGATGTTCCAAAAAGAGGATTTTGGACGGTTGATGGAGGAAAAACGGTGGGAAAGTGGACATGGAGGTTGGATAAGGATGTTAAGGGGTCTAGGACCTTATGAATGAGGCTAAGGAATGATTGGATTTGTTCGAGGATGGCGAGAGCAATGTTGCACAAAAATGTAGAAATTAGATAAAACTGGGAAAGTGTGGCAAATGAAGGGAAGGAATCTTGGATTAGGGTTTGGAGCAGGTGGTATGATGAAGGAAGGATAGGCAGGGATGTATTACAGGTGCTCCGTAAGTTATTTCTCAAACTGAACAAACAAAGACTCGGAAAATCAAGGACCTAGCTACTTTAACCTAATCTGACCTAAATAACAGTGAAGAAAATGAACAGAAGTTTATTTGCAATGAAATCATGTGAAATAGCTATGAAAACTAAGCAATCATGAACCTGAGCATGTAACCACAACTATTATCAACTTCTGCAAATGAGAATCTAACACAAATAATTGCATTATGAAGCGAAGACAGTGTTTTTGGTGGCAGCAAGGACACCTTGGTCCCAGCTCATGGTCCCATTGAGGGAGAGGTGAGATCAGAGGTGCTTGATAGCATTTTTCAGAAGATCTTCTCTGTTATTAACCTATCAAATCAATCTAAACATGAAAATCTTTTAACCATCAAAAGCAACCTAAGTAACAAAATAAGATTTTAATTTAAATAGCAGATTTTATTCCAAGAATGCAGCAAAGACACATAAAAGTAAACAAAGGAGGTATTGGGCACTTGGGTTGGGCCCATCCCCAAGAGCTACAACCTCCTAAGAAAGATTAGAGCTGGTACAAATCTGGATTCATCTTTATTGATCAAAAGAATAGTTACATCCCAAAAATTGTCCACAAGGAAAAGCTCGAAAATGTGTTGAAATGCAGAGCTAACATACTGCCTAAAAAATGACTTAAAAAATGACTAAAATCGAACTGCCAACTAGCTAACTGAAATGAGGCCCTAAGCCTTCTTATTTATACAAATTGAGGACCCCAACAGTCCTCCTAAACTTTAGGGACTCGGCTACCAAAACTTGCAGTTAACAACAACTTTACTAGCCCTTGCTTGGCTGCCCTTGTGATAATCGATGTGGTGGCCCTTGAACTCCGAGATGCTGGTGGAAAATTTGAGGTAAGGGCTCATAAATGAAGGGGACACCTTCCTACAAATCCTCTCCACGAATTTGGCTGCCAAGTTCTCATTTAAACCTTTGATTTTGTCTCCAAATTTACCAAAAATACTACACAAAGCACACATTAGACTTGTTGGCATAATGACTAACCCAATCACTCTATTAGCATAAATATAATAAAAAACATGCAATAAACTAATGAGAATGGTGGATTAAGTCGAATTAGGAGGCTGAATGAGCCCATGTAATTACTCATTTCTGGGGCTCATCATTTAGCATGTCTAGACAATCATCCCTCACCCCTTTCAATAACATTGTTTTAAGAATATCTTTACTTTCATCGAGATGATTGGATCTCTGTAGATTATATTGTAGCCTTTCCACAAAGTCCTCCAGATTTTCATCCTCCTTTTGTACCATCTTAAATAGTTCCTCTCTTTTTTCTCTCGTCCAGCAGTAGTGTTGAAATTTTAGCAGAAACTTCTGTTTCATCTGTTCCCATGTTGTGATTACATGGCCTCCCAGACTCATGAACCATCCTAGTGAATTTCCTTTTAGTGTTGCTGGAAATTGCTTTAGTTTTTGAGCATTAGTAACGTAATCATAGCTTCTGCATAATACACATCAAACTCAAAAAGAAACCCATCAGGATCTTCAGAAGATAAACCGTGGAAGTTAGGCAAGGCCAAAAGTGGGATATTATTCATGGGAGTTGCTCCTCTGGGAAGATCACCAATAGGAAATCCCAAGGTAGAGAGAGAATTCTCATCTTTTCCTTCTCCTTCAGGATGTACCTGTCCTCCACCAAAGAATCCTTCATTGTTCCCTTCCATTGCTTGTTCTCCTATTGCACTTGCTCTGTCTTCAATGTTTTCCATTGGCTCCTCAATGTCTTCGACTGGTTCCTCAATGTCTTCTACTGGATTCTCAACTATTTCAGGGCTCACAACTTCCTCTGTTTTGTAGTTTGTTTGAAGGGAGTGATGAGGTTTTGGCTTTCAAGAGCTTAGCCTCTGAGAAGTTTCAGGTTTTGATACAATCTCGTTAATAAAGGTCTTTCTTCCTCCTTTTCCTTTGCCCTTGCCACCTGTAGGGTTAGTTTTCTTGGGGGCTCCACGTCCTCTCATGCATTCTGCACATATAAAAGAAAAACATCAATGCTTTTGAAATCTACAATTGCCTTCCCCGGCAACGGCGCCAAAATGTTGGTCACTTTAATTGCTTATTAATTTAAACAACCAAGTGCTACATGAATTGTCAACCCAAGGAAGTCTGTTTGTTTCAAAGGCAATCACACGCTGTATATGCTCAATCCCAAAAGCAATGAAAAGTTGTAGTAACAATTACACTAATCACACCTTGCTTTAAACAAACTGAAGTTCTACTCTGAGTTACAGCAGGAACAATCTCTCTATTGCCGACAATTATCAAAAGAATCTTGGATTACATTAAAAAGAACCATCTAGGAAAAGAAATCAATCTGCAGAGGAAAAGACTAATTGTGCTATAACAAAAAACAGGACCTTATTCCCCAAGCAGGAAGCTTCAACACCTGTTTCTAATTACCATGCTTCACAAACTCACTCTATAAACCAAATTACCAATTAAAATAATCACTAATTACCTATGAATGGATTTATGAAAACAATGAAATAATCAAATAGAAACAAAGTTTCAACAATAAATACAGAGTTCCAATAACACATAAGTAATTTCAACAAACAGAGTTTAACAAGGCATGAATGAAAATTAACACTTAACACACTACAGAAATTAATGGGTGAATCTTGTGAGGAAGGTGGGCCCTTTCCTTCTCACAAGATTCCATAGAAAAAGGAACTAAGAAGGAGTGCTCAAAACAATATTTTATTCATCTGTCAATGTATCATATTACAAAAAGATTCAAGTTCCTTTACTTTTAGCTAGACCTTCCTGTAGTCTGTCTCCCCCTTCTATTATACATTTTATTACATTATAAATTCTCTTCTTAACCCGATATGCTAAAATAGGATAATTGGTTCTTCCATTAGCAAAATGTTGTTACAATGGTTGTGACAATGCCAACTTTGGAATGTAGTTGTTGCGGTCAATGTAACAGCTCCTTCGATGATCTCTTCTTGTTGCTGCCGAATCTGAAATGCAAATCACGTGTTGTTTCAGCAACAGGATTTGCTCACTGTTCTAACTGTTTCAGCAACGTAGACTGCAATGATAAATCTGCAGCCTTCAGACTGTTTCAACAACTATATATTTTCAATCAATGGTTAATTATGAAAGTAATGTAAAATTATCTGTAAAACAAATTAAACATATAGTAACGAGAAGAAATGTTATATAACTTTGGAAAATGGATTAAAGTAATAACATAGACTTTAAATATGGATTGAAAAAGGGTGGAATGATAGCAAAATATGTGAGAAAAAATGTACAATGTAGGGCCCTAACAAGCTATACAATGAGAAATAATGTTCACTTCAGAGCAAGCTAGAAGCACAAAGTGACTTGAAGAATCTTACATTTTAAATTTGGATTTGTGCCACTTTTCTTGGAAACTTTGATAATGAGGAATGACATAATAATGTTTGGGATATAGTATGACTTCTAGGAAGAATATACAACATAAGTGTGTACACTTTAGAGGTAGGAAAGCTAGAAAATTGATACAAGAAGTCATGAGATAGTTTGTTGATCACTTGATAATATGATGGGTTCAATATTGATCTAGAAGAAATTCACTTTCCTCAAATGGAAGGAGGGAGCTATAATTGGATCTACATTGATTGGGTTGACATGTACTATTGTTGACAAAGACACTTTTGATGAAAAAGGATGATGGTAAAACCTTGTCATGAAGATAGAGTGTATGAAGACTTGTGTGATCAATGATGAAACATTTTTTCTCCATAATATGTTTGATGAATAATTACTTGATAACATGCTAGAGCCATGTGAATTTTGACAAAGATCCAAGAAGGCCAGAGCTTGGTATGATGTAATGCAAGATAGAAACCCTACAAGCTACTACTAAGATCTCCATGGAAGAACAAGTAGATGAAGAATGAGACAAGTTGAAGCTTGTGGTTATGTCTCCCTAGTTGAGAGGGAGTAAGGATCTCCTCCTTGGTTGAGAGGGAGTGATGGTGGACATCGTATTCTCCATGTGTCATGCACTATGGCTAGGAATAATAATCGTAAGCCTAGTGAAGGAACTGGTAGGGAGAATGGATGACTGGATAAGCATATGGGACTGATACTCCTTGAGGATTGGGAATCCAAGAGAGGAGTAGTGTCAAGGATTGATACTCTTTGAGGATAGGGCAAGGTATCCAAGATAAGAGTAGTCCTGAGGAGGACCTATGTTTTTTAAGGATTGGGAATCCAAGATAAGAATAGTCTTGTAAGGACATACCTAGTGAATATTCAGATGGGGTATGTTCTTTGAGAGGTGATGGTGGTGGTGTCCAAATGTATGCCTCCCAACATTGTGCTCTAATCTAGTGGAGAGTTAGAGCTAGTCAGTCAAGGCCTTGTTATTTTGTAATTGATAATGTTGGTTATGTTGATGATTCTTATTAATCCGAACTCTTCTTATGAGAATATTTCAATTTGACAATTTCCTTGTATGCTATTGTGTAATTATGAATACCTAGTTTTTAATTAAGAGGGAGTGTTTAAAAATGTAACTAGGTTCGGTCTTCATAATTATCCTTGTACTTGTATCAACATGTATTTCATGTAAAAGTAAAAAAGAAGAAAATAAAATATTATTATTATTATTTTCTAGTAAGGCATGTTTTTCATGCTTTTAGGTTTTATTGAGTGAAAAGAAACATGTATCATGAGTCAAAGTCCCATTTGGACAATTTGTACGAAAAGTAAAATTTCTATTTTTGAGTCAAAAGAGTCAATTTGTCACCACAAGACCAAGTCGACCCTAATTGGACAAGTTAGCCTATAAGAGGCACCTATTCAACCTCCTAGACAACTATAAATAGATGAGACTTTGACCTCATTTGAACATATTCACACACTTCAATTTTTGTGCAAGAAGAAAGAGAGTTTCAATGAAAGTCAAAGGAAAAAAAAAAGAGGAAAGTCAAAGGATAGAGAAATTTGAATTTTTTCTTGCCTAGATCTGCAAATTTTTCTGAGGAATTTTTAGGGCCAAAATTTCAGGATGGCCAAAATTATAGGGCCTAAATTTCAGGAGGTGACCAGATTTTATATGTTTGACTAGTGTTGACCTTGTTGAATTTGACTTGATGGAGAAGTTTTGAAGGAGGACTGACTTGGGTTTATGTGGTAGTCTTTGTTTTAGTGTTGGGTCTTGGATATCTTACTTTGATATGATTCTATAAGAAGATGATTTTCTTGGGTTTTCCCCCTTGTGGGGTTTTTGCCCTGGCTTGGAGCCTATATCTATGTGTTCTTTATCCCTTGTGATCTTCATGTTTTGAATTTTGGTAATTGCTTGAGGAAGAAGAGAACAAAAATTTATTAAGAAGCCAATATTCACAATTAATTATAATGACAGAGGAATTAACCCTCTTCTATCAACATTTTTAATTTCTCAACATAAAGAACTTAAGTCAAAATGTAGAATAAAAAAAAGAGTAGATGATCATTTTACTTATATGGATTTATTTATCATTTATCACATTTACCTCTTTGGATGGAAACTAAGAACATTAGTAATTACAATTAGTTCTATTTGAAAAACAATATGAAAGTTATTATTTCCTTTCTAAAACATAGTAACAATACTTTTTAAATTGTGTGAGTTTGATGGTTAAGAGCATGTGTTTCCTCATAAGAGGTTATAGGTTTACATTCAGGGGTAGAGTATGTACACCTACAAAAACTTTAGCAGTCAATTTGTTGCATGGAGGGGGTTCTTTGTCACATAAAAAAGGGGTCTCATACATCAATTTGGTGTTTGGATTAACCATGAACTTATGATTATATAGATATATATATATATATATATATATGATATATATATATGGTTCACAGGCCCTGGAGATCAACGACTGCTACATCAAAAAAATATTTGTACGAGGTAGATCCACCTGAGGGGATCACTTCCTGTTGGCTCAACCACGAAGCCTAACCCCATGAGTGTCGAGAGAATTGAACCCGCGACCTCTCAATAACAAAGGTTCTTTAACAATGAGGACTCGACCTCAAAGCTTATTAAGTTAGACATATTAATGTTAGCATAATTATTAATTAATAGTATGTTATTGTCATTGGATGTCTATAAATAATAATAAAATTTAATTTTAAAATCACAATGTGTAAATAGTGATCAAAATTACTCATGTTTAGCCTTTTCAAGGGTTCAAACTCATTTTAAAAGGGTAATTAAAAAAACACCCTTTAAAAAAATTGAAGTCACTTGTAATTTACGAAGAACAACAAATATCATAAAATATCAAAAGAAGTGTAAGATTTTCAATAACCAATAAATGTTCTCAATTTTAATGTTTGATTAGTAATGAGCATTGGTTCATCACATAATACTTGTCTTTGACATTTAAAGACAAAAACCATCTCTATTTTAGTTGGCTATTATATATTCTATTATAAAGTGTGTTGTTCCATGATGCATCCTTCCATAGCATTAAATCCATCACGTAGGTCACCTAGGTAACTATCTCACCCTTATTTTGGCGTATGCATTATTTTATGCGTTGATGAAAACTTCCCAAAGAATTTTTTAGCATTGTTAATTATTGTCAATATAGGAATTGGCATCACATTTAGTTTACATACATCACAATTTTTAATTTCAAACTTGCCATAATGTTATTTGGTTTGTTATCTTTCATTGTGATGCTCAACTTAATGCCATTTCCTTTATTATTTTTTCCTCCACTCTTGGTATTATAAAAAAATAGAACAAGTAACCATAAGTTATAGAAATTATAAATTGTAGTGACGTTGAGAACTTATTATTAAATTAATTATAAATAAGCTGCTAAATAAGAATTTTAAAAAGAAAAGAATAGATATTAAACAAACTCAAGGAAATCAAGTTATCTCTCTTTTTTCAAGTTCACACATTCCAATTCAATAATACTATCAAACATGTTGGTTCATAATTATTTTATTTAATTCAAATTCTATGTATTTGCATGTTAACATTATTAACATGGTTATAGTTTTGGTATCTAAGATGATAATTATTTCAACGCATTGACAATCTTCTCAACTACTTAATATATTATTCATGGTAATCCTCATTAATACAATAGATAATGGGAACAAAACACATAACTAAGAATTAAATGTCAATCTCTCAATAATCCACCAATCTTGTAAAAGTTTATTTAAGCTCATCACAATGGCAATGCATAACTTTTCCTTGTTTCATAGAAAATTGTTTAATGGTTATGCTTGGGATTAAAAACCCTATGAAGTTTGGTGAAATCCTTTAATTTTTATGTTCTTGATTAAGTTTAAATATGAACTTGCACAAAATGAACCTTGTTAGCGTCACAAAACCTAAAAGTGGCATTACAACAATAAAAATTGCAATTCTATTTATTCTATTTATTCAATTTATATTATCATCAAATCCTCATTCCTTCATTTTCTAAAATAGCAATTCCCCTTTTCTTGATTCCATTAATCTTCATCCATTACACTGTTCCACTTCTTATTTTTTAGCAACATTGATGTCAATGTGACGATATTTTCCAAATATTTTAGGAATGCCACATAGCTCCCTTTCCCACTACCTTATCCCAAGCCCAAGATTAAGGAAACACGTTCTTTATAGCAATGATGCTTCGAACAACAATTTTGAAGTTGGGTGAGATTCTTAAGAAAGCTAGGTAGAAGATAACATAATTGTCATTATCATTAAACTTATGCATTCAAGTGATGCTCTAACATTCTACTCTTTATGAACTTTCAAGCGATATAAAAGATGAAGTGAGCAATTGATATACTCAATGAAAATAAACTTTATGAGTAATTTCTTTTAGTTTCATGTTTCTTTGGATCTTGAGAAGCTCTAACTTATAAATATATTGACCTAAATAATTAACAATGGAGGTAGTCATGCTAAATTGCCTTTTTCCTAGAGACTTATAATGTAAATATGGCATCTTCATTGATTTTATAGTAATTTGATAGAACTTCAATGAAGACTTCAAAATCTATTAGAATTTATTCTTTTTTGGTAAGATAAAAAATAAACCAAATTACCCTAGTTTAGTAAAACTAGGCATATTCAAAAATATAAAAGATTATATTTAAGCATCATATAGATACATAGATTCATTGCATTGTTTCCTATATAAATGTTCACAAAAATATTTATCTTTGTTATCATATTTAAAATTTTATATTGTCATTTTATTAAATCTACATTGAAATTTCCTTTCACAATTTAAATTATAATTTTTCAATGGTTATATTATATATATATATAATATATATATATATATATTATATATAATATAAGCTTTGGTAGACTACATCTCTCATCATGTTCAATATATCACCTCGATCGGTGGGATTTGAACTACATGACTTTTCACCTCAAAGGAGTACCTGACAAATACCCACCCGATCACTTAATACTATTCCAAAACCTCATACATTGTATTATTTATTTTTATAGAAATTTACATTAATTAATTTTATTTTATTATTAAATTTTCCTATTTAAAATTTGAAAGTATAATATATATATAATATATATATTGAACTTAGACTTCTGTGATCCATAATATTTATGACAACATTTTTTAGTAAAAATCACATAGGATACAATCTCGTCGAGGCATTTGAACCAAACATTGTGGTTCATCTTCAGGACAAGATGATAGATCAAATTTAGGCAATGAAATAAATAGATGA
>APFE030067758.1:7305-20495 GCA_000404065.3 Pinus taeda | reverse complement strand
CCAAAAAAGAAAATATCAAAGGTAATATTGTCACTCAAACTTTGTATTATGATTAATATTTTGGATAATATTGTTAAAAAAAAAATTTTTAATTTTACTATTATTATCATTAATCACCGTCTAAAATATGAATAATAATTAGAAAAAAAACCTAGGAATATAAGATCCAACACCTACTGATACTCTAGCCATATTCTGTATTCAGATTAATAGGTCTCTTCTCAATTTCTAAGGCTTCTTTAAATTTATGATGATGAAAATGGTCAATCCTAGGTCGCCTCTTCTATGCAGATGTGATGATTGGTCTTTTATGTATGTTCTGCCAACGCTGAAGAGCAAGGCCTCTCATGCTTGATGTCAGCATCATGCTCATGAATCCTTTGGTTTATTGATCGACTAGTCTCACCAATATAAGGGGTCCCACAGGAACAAGTAATGATGTAAACACCATTCCCATCTTTGGGGTTTACCGGGTCCTTAACAGATCGAAGAGAACTTTGAATAATGCTAAGGCGCCTAAATGTTGAAAGAATCTTATGCTTTTTCAGGGTTCTTGCAATTTTATCTGTGGCCCCCTGAATAAAAGGAAGATGAACTACGGAAAACCAAATCTTGGGATCATTCTTAATCTTGGGACCTTTTTTAGCCTTAAGGAACGCTCTAAGATCCTAGGATCTGCTATAACCATTCTTATTAAAAACTTTAAGGAGATGGGTTTTTTCATCATCAAGATGATTTTTATCATAAACTCACAAATGCCCAAGTGGCTAGTATTAATCATAATACAAAATTTTGAGTAACAATATTAGCTTTGATATTTTCTTATTTAGTTTTATAATATATTTATTTATTATTTATATATATATATATATATATATATATATAATAATATATATGAGAGAATTATTTTATATTATTTTTTAGAAAAATCTATGTGATTAATCTTTGATATCTCCTTATTGGTTTATATATATCTATTTGATTAATATTATTATGTTATTAAATTATATTTTAATAATTAGTATTTATAATATTAGAATTTAATGATAATTGAATTAATAAGATTTAGTTTGATTTTCTTTATTTTGCTGGTCAAATCATGATATTAAAAATTATTAATAATGGGCATTTAGTCAAATTAGTTGTTATATTCTAACTGCTAGTTAGCTCCTCTCTTTATCTATTTATTTCATTTCCTAGATCTGATCCCTTATCTTGTGTTATATTCTAATGGCTAGTTAGCTCATCTCTTCATCTATTTATTTTATTGCCTAGATATGATCTCTCATCTTGTCTTAAAAATGAACCACAACCACAATGATTGATTGGAAACCGTGATGTAAATATTTCTTTTTCTTAATTACGTCGTAAGGCGTTTCCCTTTGAAATCAACTTTCCTTTTTGGTTACGTGTACATTTCTGAGCCTTTGATTTAAGTGTTAGACGATGAAAATAATCTTACCCATCCAATTGATTAGACGGGTATACTATGCGACCGAGTGGATCGACGCTTGTACTTCCAGGTGCTTTTCCGTGGACGCTACTTCCAGGTGCTTCTCCGTGTGGAGACCTTGCACTCGCCCTGGCTCGGCAATACTATATTCCAGGACCCTGGATCTGTGGAAATCGACTTCATATCAATCATAAGGTAGAAAATGATATTCTGACCCTCAGAACATACCCAGTCTGCTACATGACCCATGAGATGATTCCAGGAGGTCTCGCGCAGCCTAAAAAGGGCTTGGATTATCACCACTAGATGCCTTGGACTGTCAGCGGCCCCTCATCCATGATGATCTCCTCTTTCATTTTACTGAAGAAGAATTAGTCTCTGCCCTCAAAGAATCAGATAAATCCATGAAAGAAGCCGAGGCAGAAGACTTGGAGCTCCAAAAATTGGAAATTGAGGACAAAAATGGGAAATGGCTTGATGGAATCAATGAGAAGTATGAGATTCTCAAAATCCAATTCAGGGAGAAGCTGGAAGGCTTTGTCCTGCCCGAATGAGAAGAAAAATACAGAAGGTATTGCCAGCTGAAGGTGTGAGAGTGAAGCATATCAAAAGTGGGGAGGTTGTTCAGGTGCCCAGAAGATTGGTTGCCATATTCCTTTTCATGACCATGGCAGATTTTATTGATCAGCTATTCAGTTTTCAGGACATTCTGTTTGATAACAGCAATGGAATTACGGCGTATAAGGGGAATACATGGATTTCTCTCTGGCCTGGAGATGGTAAGCCTGGGCTTTGGATGAATTCCATTTCTCGAATGGGAGCTCTCTATACTGTAATTGTGAAGGAGGAGAAACTGCACCAGAGGGAATAAAGGAATCAGAAGAACGAAGAAGAGAAGAAGAAGAGGGGTTTTGAAGAAATAGAGCTTGTGATCCCCCATGTCTGATCACTGCAGAGCTGTTCTATTTCCATCAGATTAGGTGACTGCCAGAGATTTCTATTGGGAAGTTGTTTGTATGCCCCCTAGGGAGAAGACCCATGAGAAGGCGGAGACCCTTCTTGCAAAACCCTGTGAGGTTAATCCTTTCATAGGAGAGCCCCGTGTTGTTCTTACTCAGATATACAATTCCCAGGGGAGATATGATGAAGCAGATAAGGAAACAGAGACAGGGCTGAGGCTAATGTTAGAGTGGGGTACAACTTGGGACAAGAGGATGTCATGGGACAGGTGGATTGCTTGGACAAGGGTGTTACTGATGAAGGCCAAGGAGAAATCGTGGCCTCACACCTCCTGGGGGATCTTGAATTTAGGCCTTGTCAAGTAAGGCCAGAATTTCAGATATTAATGTTATTCTGTAGGTTGGGGGATCTTAAATTTAGGCCTTGTCAAGGCTAGAATATCATATATTAATGTAATTCTGCAGGTAATAATTTTATTTTTCGCTTAAATTTGCTGTTACATAGTAAAATTTATGAAAGCATTTTAATGTAATGGACTCGAAACAAATGTTCGTTCGGAGTGAAATATGTCATGGATGCTTAGAGTGATTTTTATGATGGTCATATTGAATTTAAATTTTCTAATTTTCTTCGATATGTGATGTAGCAGTGTCTGATAAACCACTTGGGGTTTTCATGCACCGATTCAGAATGCTGAAATCCAAGTGTTAAGTTTATTTTATTGGCTTAAAGTTATATATATATTTCATGTCATTCTTGTTTCCATTTTCATTAAGCTCTGGAAACTTTAGTTGTTGCTTGCATTTTAGGTTTCACAGAAAGTTTCTGCATTTTGTTTGTTTTGCACATATTATCATATGCTTGATGTGCATCTCACTTTTTCTAATTTGATCAATTTTTAAACATTGTTGTTTTATCCTCAATATGTTTATTATTTAAGCTAATAGCTTAAAACAATTAGGTATTCCACACACTGGGTGGCTTGACCGTAATTACTGGTAGAAGGAAGGATCATCTTTCCACTTTGTCTCAACAGGCAAATTACAATAGTGAGGTGAACATTCTCTTTCAATCTGACTGCAAAAAAGGATAACACTTAAGGCATTTTAAAAGGTCCTCTCAAACTGGGGTTTTCATGATGAAAATCTTTAGTTACATAGCATTTATAGTATTTGAGCTTCAAACAGCTAGAAGCCAGCTACTAAAATGGCTGTCTTTAAGAATACTTGCACTTAATTGAAAAAACAGAACATCTAAAACCAATGATGTTTCATTCATTAATTTTACAGATTGAAAATACTGCTGATTTTTATTTTAAAATTCATCTATAATTTCCTTAAAATATTTCAAAGACAGGCATTGCCCCTTTTACTATTGCAAAAATAATCCACCTTTGCCTTCACTCTTTGCTTCTTGAGCATGCTTTCTTTATTTAATCACTTATGCATTCTGCTGGAAATTTTGAGGATTGAATGCAAGTGGAGATAACACAAGAGGCAAGGACGTATACCAGGAAGTGAGAGGAGAGGATTCATTATATCCATGGCTAGCCCATGTAGGAAGCCATAAAGAAGACACCCGATTCTCCTTCTCACGGTCTCATCTTTTGGTACATTACTTACGAACAAACGAACAATTTTCTTCGCACAATAGTAACATTAGCTGCTAGATGGATAGTTGATATAATTGGCAATATTTGGAGCTTCATATATAATTCACCAAGGCTGCCCCAAGATGAAAGCTCCAATGCCATTTGTTGGAGCTCTATATATGATTCACAAACAGCCCCCAATGCTCCAATTGATGTACTCCCAATTAGCTAGATGTTCCCTAAATGATGAACGACCAATGAGCTGGAGATCTGACAGAAATATCCATCTCACCAACAAGTTTGCTATCTCAACATGCTCATTGTCTATCTCATTAACACCAATCCCTTTCAAGTGAGAGATTGCACATAAATCTTGCAAAACAACTGCTTTCAAACATCTAAAATTTTGTCTGTTCATCTTTAGGAGTCAAATTTTTTTATGTCATACATCAATGTACAGTTACTGATAAAAAAATGATGGTGTTCTACAACCTGAGTGGTTTCCTTTTTCCTTTTTCAAGGAAAAGTATTGCAAATCCTCTATTTGACAAAAAGGAATAGATATCATTTAAAAAAAATATGTAGTACAACCTAAATAAAAAAGAATGGAAATCACATTCTTCAAGGGTATGAAGTAAATACAAATAGATACTCTTTTAGGTATTCCAAAATATCCACTTTACAAAGAAATTCTCAATCTTGTTGTTGTTTTTTTCTTTTTCTTTTAACTCAGCCCACCCCTGGCAAGGGATTTATAGCTACCATCTGTAAGTCGGCTTCCAAAAGCTCACTTTTCACCAAAATTGCCTGATTCTTGTCTGAGTCAAAGCTTTTTAATTCATAAACTTTTTTCAGCTTCCAAAGGCTCAATTTTCACCAAAATTGCCTGCTCCTTGTCCAAGTCAAAACCCTTTGCTTCATAATCTCTCTTTACTCATATTCATAAAGTGTCCTTGTGAAATGTCTTTTATATGGTAATATTAGATGTTCTTATACTGTTGTGGTTACTCTCCGATGCCCTGTCATTACGTTTCGGTGGTTGTTCTCTCTGATCTCGATGTGATTAATTGGTTGAAAAGGAAAAGACTAGTTGTGGGCAGCTTCTTGGCTATTCACAAGTTCATCTGATCTTAGTACTTTTATATCAATACAAATATGAGGTCTCCGTTTGCTTTTAAAAATAGGAAATTGTTAGGGTGGCAACCAATGACTATATGGTATCGTTTGTTGCTTGTAGTCCTGCCTACTGTGCTAGACGTCACAGTTGAACACTCTAGATGATTCTCAAGTTATTTTAAAGGTACGCTATCTCATAAAAAATATTATCCAGTGCTTATGACAGTAGGTGGTAACATAAGTCTTGTCATAGATGTTTGATCTAGCTTTAAGAATTATGATGAATATAATCCAATCTTGCAGCATCCAGACCTATGGATAGTTATGTTTGGTTCGACAGTAGATTTTAATATATGTTTGTTTTATGGAAACAGGGAATTTCCACAGACCGTATTTTTGATTTATGCTGATTATTAGCTGTGAATGTGGAGACATGCCATCTGACCAACTATTCTTTATCCCATGAGGTAAGAAAATCAGTAGTTCAGAAGCTCATTAAATAATGGGATTGTTTGACAGGTTGGTGGATTGCAATTGATTAGTTCTGTTCAGGATATCATGTGGTATGACCCTACCTGCATTAACAACACAGGTGTTCGTGTCAAGATAGAAATAGCCATGTACAGTGAAACTGGTTCTATTATTAGTTTGTAAAGCTTAAGTGTGACCATGGCAACGTTAGCCATCTTAGTTTTCTTGAAGTATCCATGACTTGGTAAAAACTTGAATTATACCAGGTTCGTGGCAACAGGTTGAGGGATTCATCAGATGTTGCAACCTTGAAGCCCTGTGCTCTTACTATTGTAGAAGGTAACCAATAACTCTGCTCCCCCATCTGAACAAGTCAGGGGAGATAGCTAGAAATTTTGTCTTGCCTTTCTTTAAAATATAAATGTTTTTATCTTAAAAAGGGGTCAGAAATAATGTTAAATCATAATATTAGAAAATTGTTCTCTTGTTTCTTGAAGTGATCTAAACTGAATTTCTACTTGCATACATGCTTCAAATATATATGCAAAGAAGAATATGCATTTTATACTCAAAGTTTGCATAATACTCTATATATGATTTTCATTTATTTTTCCTTTGCAGAGGACTACACTGAAGAGCATGCAGTTGCACACATTAGAAGATTACTCGACATTGTTGCCTTTACAACATGCTTTGGTTCTTCAAGAAAGCAAGGGGAACTTTGGTCTGGGCAGGGAGGTGGAAAAGAATCAGCTCACCCAATGACAAAGAATGTGGCTGAACAAAACAACGATGTTGCTCTAAAGAAATCTTACCTAGCAATAAAGAAAGAAAAGGAGCAAACAAGGATGGAAAAGACAATAAACGAGAGACCTTTCAAAAAGTTGAAGGTAAGGTTGAGGCTAGTGAAAAAGAAAATGATGGAGAGGAGAACTCAAACCAACATTCTTCTAAGGGTGAAGGAAGAAACAAATCCTCGAAAGAGGGGAAATCTGAGGCCATGGCAGCTATGGTTGCTACCAAAGAGGCCATAGATAAAGGGGATATGACAGGAATGTGTCCTCCGTTTAAACTTGGCCAGTTCTATGAATTCTTCTCGTTCTCACATCTCTTGCCTCCTATCCAATGTTAGTATACCGTTCCATGCAATTTTTTATAATTTGAAAGATGGTAAGCCTGGGCTTTGGATGAATTCCATTTCTCGAATGGGAGCTCTCTATACTATAATTGTGAGGGAGGAGAAACTGCTCCAGAGGGAAGAAAGGAATCAAAAGAACGAAGAAGAGAGGTTTTGAAGAAATAGAGCTTGTGATCCCCCGTGTTTGATCACTGTAGAGCTGTTCTATTTCCATCAGATCAGGTGACTACCGGATATTTCTATTGGGAAGCTGTTTGTATGCCCCCTGGGGAGAAGACCCATGAGAAGGCGGAGACCCTTCTTGCAAAAGCCTGTGAGCTTAATCCTTTCATAGGGGAGCCCTGTGTTATTCTTACTCAGATATACAATTCCCAGGGGAGATATGATGAAGCAGATAAGGAAGCAGAGACATGGCTGAGGCTAATGTTAGAGTGGGGTACAACTTGGGACAAGAGGATGTCATGGGACGGGTGGATTTCTTGGACAAGGGTGTTACTGATGAAGGCCAAGGAGAAATCGTGGCCTCACACCTCCTGGGGGATCTTGAATTTAGGCCTTGTCAAGTAAGGCCAGAATTTCAGATATTAATGTTATTCTGCAGGTTGGGGGATCTTAAATTTAGGCCTTGTCAAGGCCAGAATATCATATATTTATGCCGTAAGGCGTTTCCCTTTGAAACAAACTCACCTAACTGCCACCGTGTACAGTTTTGCAACGTTCGATGAAATGTTAGACGATTAAAACAATATTGGGCGTTAGATCACCACCGACTCCTCCTACTTAATCATAAACCGACTCGGTATTCCTTCGCTTTTCAACTTCTTCAGTCGTCCGAGTTCTTTTTCTTCAACAATAAATTCAACCAAACCAGCTCCTTCGTTAGATCACCACCGACTTCAACAGGTGATTCAGCCGTGCTTGCAACCAGCTCCTCTGGCTTTTTAATTTTTTCGAGGTTTCTACTGTTTCTTCAACTGAAGGGGCTTTTTAATTTCTTCGAGGTTTCCACTGTTTTTTGAAGAGGAGGTTCAGGTATGCTTGGACCTTGGTTAACTGTGTGAAGCGGAGGCTAGGGTGATCAGATTCTACGAGATACCCTAGCCTTTTCGGGTTATCCTTCTCTTTTTTTAAATATTCAACAGGTGATCAATTCCTCATCAGGGTTTGTTTTGGTTTTCCCTTAATTCTCTGTTTCTCTTTCTTACAAAAGAATATATAAGAATCTGAGACATACTCATCAGGGTCTGTTTTCGTTTGTATCTCTTACGGTTTATTTCAGAAGGCTTGTGTAGAACCTTGCCCTCAAAATTCAATATGTTTTAACTATTTCGCTACAGAAATAACAACTGGGACTACAGTAAGTGGTTTCTTGAGCAACATTGTGGGGTTTATCCTACTATAATATTTGCTTCTTGTGTTTGAGATTTATAAGGTTAGTTCATGGTATAATATTTGCTACTGTTGTCTGAAGATTTGAGGGCGAACTAATCTTTGCAATAACCATATAATTGTTTTTTTCATACGCAACATAGCTTATAGCACGAGCAGTAAGAGATCCAGCGGCATACTAGCTTATGATGCTCATGAAAACAGGCAAAATGGGCACTCTATTTTGATGGCTTAGGGTTTATAATCACCTTGCATATTAACGTAGTGTCAATGTTTATAACGGAAATAGTTCAAAATAGACTGAGCAATAGAATTCTGAATAATGCATCTTCATGCAGTGGGTATAAAACACTCCATGATATGTTTCAATTTAGTTATTCTTTATGCAATTTTTGCAACCAAATAAATTGTCATTTTGTCAATTGGGTGAATCTTGGGTGGTTGGGAGGAATGATTATTATGCTTCTTGCCCAGATTCAATTTCTGCAAGTGACATATTGAGTATATAGTTGTAATGGGTTCAACCTTGTTGTTGAATAGTCCTGAAGAATATCTTACCTTTGTCTATGGATTGAAAGATGGGATGCTTGATTATATAGTTAATAAAAAAATTATTAAAAAAATATAAAAAAATGGTCATTTTCAACAAAAATAAAAGCTAACCCAAAACTTTGGCAAAATAAAAGAAAGAAAATAACTGTAATCGCATGAAAAACTGGACATGACATTACTGACCATGCCGCAAGTAACAAAATACCCTTTTCGCCATTAAAAAATGATGAAACAGAGATGAGAAGACCACAAAGGGGAGTGCAACACCCACTTAGAAAGTAATCAAGTTTTCAAGGCCGACCAGAATATTTTGCTAAGTGAAAGGAATGTTAGATATCCATAGAAATGCCATTTTATCATAGAAGGGTATAACATAACTTCTTAATATTCTCAGAAAAAACCAGCCAAGTGTCCCTTCTATGTCTGTTATGTTTGCAGTGAACAAAAGAATATATTACATGACAAACCGAAGCAGAGTGCCTACCTGAAGGTTTTAAATCAAAAAATTGTTGTATAACAAACAGAAGCAAGGCAACTAAATAACTGCAGTTCTCGTAAGGCCCTTTACGAATAAACAAAAGTATTAGCTTATCCTTCAAACATTTTTGCTTGATATAAAGCCGAACGAAGCTATATCATCCAATTGTATACTAAAATTAAAATAATCAATGAAATTGACCTAATTTCCTTTATGAATTCGATTAGCTACTAGGTTTAAAGTTTGCACCAATCCAATGAGGATTATTGTGATATAGGGTTATTTACCTTACCAGACCGGTAAATTCTACAAAGAGCTCGTACTGGCAACCGAAGAAATCTTCTATGGCCTCCTTTAGCCTTTCTGATAATTTCACACAACTCGATTACAAAATTTCAATTGGCAGGCATTTTTCTCTTCCCATATAACAGAACAACACAATCATATTGCAAGATGTTTGGAATTGAATGTAAACCTTTAAATGGATTCAAATTTGGGCTGCCCACCTCTGATAGGAATGAAAGGCAAGATGAGATACGCAGAGTTGGTGGCAATCAAATGTGCGAGAGTGATGGAGAAAACATGGGGTCTGTAGCCCACCGTGCTACAACTCTTGTGTATAAATTCCAGTTCCTACAATATAATAATCGGGAAAAATTAGACTACTACCCAATTCTACCGTTCAACATTCCATAAACTGAAAGTGCATGGCAGTAGAATACCTTGCAAGCATCATGAGAAAGGAAGCCAGGGAGGATCAGGGGTTTGTTTTCCGCCATTTTTATCTTAATGTTGGCAATTCAAACTCGTGGTCCCAACATGGCAAATGCTAACAAGGATACATATCAAGGGAGGATGGCTTATACCCGAATCAGTGAAGTCGCACACATCGCATTTTCGCTTCTCTTCCTTTCTCTTTTTCTTTAAGCTAAGCTCAGTTGACATGTGTAATGCAAAAGCGCTTCATCCTCAACCTACAGAGTTTGAATTTGAAATTTTTTAAAACATAAATCATAAGTTACAAAGAAATTTTCATTTCACTTGTGTTATTTTTTGAAATTTGTTGTTTTTTTAAGATTTTATTTAAATGTTGAAGAAAATAAATTAGTTAATTACGCCGTAAGGCGTTTCACTTTGAAACGAACTCACCTAACTGCCACCATGTACAGTTTTGCAACGTTCGATGAAATGTTAAACGATTAAAACAATATTGGGCGTTAGATCACCACCGACTCCTCCTACTTAATCGTAAACCAACTCGGTATTCCTTTGCTTTTCAACTTCTTCAGCCGTCCGAGTTCTTTTTCTTCAACAATAAATTCAACCAAACCAGCTCCTTCGTTAGATCACCACCGACTTCAACAGGCGATTCAGCCGTGCTTGCAACCAGCTCCTCTGGCTTTTTAATTTCTTCGAGGTTTCTACTGTTTCTTCAACTGAAGGGGCTTTTTAATTTCTTCGAGGTTTCCACTGTTTTTTGAAGAGGAGGTTCAGGTATGCTTGGACCTTGGTTAACTGTGTGAAGAGGAGGCTAGGGTGATCAGATTCTACGAGATACCCTAGCCTTTTCGGGTTATCCTTCTCTTTTTTTAAATATTCAACAGGTGATCAATTCCTCATCAGGGATTGTTTTGGTTTTCCCTTAATTCTCTGTTTCTCTTTCTTACAAAAGAATATATAAGAATCAGAGACATATTCATCAGGTCTGTTTTCGTTTGTATCTCTTACGGTTTATTTCAGAAGGCTTGTGTAGAACCTTGCCCTCAAAATTCAATATGTTTTAACTATTTCGCTACAGAAATAACAACTGGGACTATAGTAAGTGGTTTCTTGAGCAACATTGTGGGGTTTATCCTGCTATAATATTTTCTTCTTGTGTTTGAGATTTATAAGGTCAGTCCATGGTATAATATTTGCTACTGTTGTCTGAAGATTTGAGGGCGAACTAATCTTTACAATAACCATATAATTGTTTTTTTCATACGCAGCATAGCTTATAGCACGAGCAATAAGAGATCCAGCAGCATAACCACTAGAATCAACGCAAGCATAACTTTTGTTAGATTGATAGCAGTTTCACGAAATAGTTTTGGTTTTTGATGACACATAGACACTTTTTTTTGGTTCAACTATTCTGTAATGGTCCCCTGCATAAGGGGGTTGGGTTTTTATGTCAGGTCTCTCTATCATAGGGTTTGTTCTGCGACTGCCATACTTGTCATTAATGTTGTGTAATGGGTTTCTGCATGTTCTGTTTCGAATCGATACTTCTGTAACATTGGGTTGGTTCCACTGTTTGAGCACTAAATGCGTTCACATAAGGCACATGTCAAAGCATGTCAATGATCTCGTACATGCAATTGGCCAATTAGTTACCTAATGGTAGATAGGTCGGTGCTGTTTTGTGTTCTAATTTAGGCTAGACCAGTGGTTTTTTGATAGTTGAGAGTAGGTTTAAATGTGCAAAGATTGGAATTGAAAATAAAATTATGTTCAATAGTTAAAACTATGTAATCATCTTTTATTCATCCAGAGGGCAACGGGGTTATTGGATGGTCCAGTGATAGTGATAATGTTGATAATGGCTCCCTTAAATCAAATTCAACGACAAATTTCATTCACCGTTGTTCTCTGCATATTCGATTTTGAAATGGTCCAACACTGTCTTATTCTTTAATTCCTGGCTCCAGAAAATTCTCATGAATTCTCCAAACTTATATCCTTTGTACCAAGCTGGATGCTATTCATCAACCAGGGACGTTGCAGGGGCAATGAAGGCATCCTCCGAGGGGCCATAAAACGTAGGAATTGATATACGTGCAGCAGATGCATTCGTTACTGCTCGATGTTCCACACTTCTGAATCTACCATTTCTCACAACCTGACAAATTATTAGCATTAATAATAACATTGTCAAATTCCCATTGCTCACAACCTGATAAATTATTAGCATTAGCATTAGCATTAACAATAACATTGTCAAATTTCAGGAGGAAATAAAGTATTGGATCTTCTCTTGCTCTTGTTAAATACCTGCAGTTTATCTCCCATATTAACAACGAAAGCGTTGGTTATGGGTTCTACTGCAACCCACTTTCCATTTCTGAGTACTTGCAGACCACTGACCTCGCCTTGCATTAATAGTACTTGCAGACCACTAACCTCGCCTTGCATTAAAAAAGTGATGCCACGTGCATCTGAATGGCGTGGTGTGCCAAGAGTAATATCCGGTTTCAGGCATGGAGGATAGTACATTATATCCATGAGTTGGGTGTGTTTTCCGAAGATTCTATCCAAGTAACTGGAATTGAGCCCTAGAGCTTCAGAAACGGCAGCCAGCAGCCTTAAAATCAGCGCTCTCACCTTCATAGCGTAGTTTCCTACGATCTCTCTGTATAAAAGCATATGCAAGATAAGTACTTGTTGTTGTTGCAATATTGTTCCTCCAGAGTTTGGACTTCTTTTAGTTACCCTCTATTGAATCTGGCATGCTCGGTCTTCCATGAGCATTTCGAAGAATTCTTTGGCAATTTCCATCATGCTTTTCATGGTTCCTTTGGGTATGCCATGTTTCACTATCTGCACTCACTTAGATCAACCAAAAGATATGTGGCCATAAAAAAGAATAGTACATACCCTCAGATATGAAACTTGATCCAATCACTAGATCTTATTAACACATCAGACTGACATTAAAAATATAGATTAAATAATCCTACAATTCTGAAAGTAATAGCCTCAAAAACTTCAGGAATAGAAAACTGATAAGAAATATTGTAGAATATCCATGGCAAGATTAATTTGTAACATAGAGCCTTTTTGGTGTGCGTAGAGGATAATCCAGAGATATTAAAAGAAAAGCACTGGCAAGAGAAGGGGGTTTAAAGTATGATGTACCTGGAAAAAGCCATCTTCCACGCACGCATGGCGGATTTCTTCAACTACCCTTGTTCTGTTGGGGCCATCCAGGTCCTGGAGATCCACCACCGGAATGCTCTCAGAGTAAGACACCTCAGACAGGTGGGGGCATTCACTGGGAGGC